>JBAMJV010010107.1:0-49552 GCA_037951105.1 Echinarachnius parma
GAATTCCATTGGCATAGCTTTATTAGTCAAAACCACAGTTTGTGCCCTTATTTCAGCATGAAAATGTTAATCAATTCTTCTCAAGAATTATACCGTAGTCCAAGGATCTTCAAAACCTGAAGTCACCCTTGGTCAAACATTTGGGCAGTCTTTAACATGACATTTCTCTAGGTAACTATGGTTAAAAATTGCAGGGGGACACATGAAATAGACAAGCTTCATGCATGCAATACAGACCAGTATGATAATGCTCTCATAACCTGACCCTGTTTTATTGACAAATTTGTATTTCCAGAGTTTGTTTCATAACAATAAAGTTAAATAATGTCATAATTTACTTGCCCCGCTCATCTTGTTTTAAGTGAAACGCTTACTATCATTTCAGTCCGAATGGTGTGGTCCTCCATTGTTTTGCTATTTTTGAAAACAGACCTTGCTAGTGTTAATTGACCATGGCATTTCATGCATGAACGATTACACCTTTAAATCATACCCTGCATGTAGAGGACTAAATTCCCTTTAATTTGATATATGATCATGTACACTTTATCGTACATTAATATGAAATATTTCAACTTATACAAGTGTCCAGTTTCTTTTTTTGCGGAGTATATTTATAGCCGACGAGATAGATATCGCCAACGACTCGGAATCGCCCATACGCTACGTGTATTACATCCACGCAGTGTCCACGAGGCGGTTCGCTATACGGGATTGTCTCTAGCTTGTCGATGTCTCCCGCTGCGCTAGCGGCGCTGGATATATGAATTTCACAGGCGGATATTGATTTCTTCCGATATTTCTGTACTTAACGATGTTTAGGTTCGGATTTGACCACACAAGCCCTATTTCAATACATATTCAACAATACTGATCAATATAACACAACAAAAAAGTAACTCCCCCCCCCCCCCCCTCCCCCCCCCCCCCCCCCCCCCCCCTAAGCAAAATGGCGTAACTTTTTCACAAATTGGGTTTGAGCAACATAACTTGGCAGGAATGTTTCTAAAATGATTGGCTAACGTCTCTGTGAAAATGAATTTGATCCACAATGCCATGCATGAGTGAGCACACATTAAAAGAAAAATGTCACTTTTCAAAAATCACAAGAGTCAAAAAGTGAAAATTCTGCCTTTGATGTGTGGTCACTCATCCATGACTCGACGGACCAACTTTATGTTCACTCATAAGTTAGTCAATAAATGTAGGAACAATCCTGCCCGAGATATTTTTCTCAAAACCTTTTCGTTTAAAAAGTTATGTTATTTGATTAAGGGGGACTTATTTTTGTGTTGAGTTTAATTGATCAGTAGTGTTGGAATAAACTCAACAAAAGAGTAAGTCTCCTCCTGATTAGAATAACATAACTTTTTAACAAACATTTTTTGAGCAAAATAACTCGGCAGGATTGTTTTTACACTTATAGACTTATAGAAAGGTTGGCACTTTGTGTGCTCACTCATGCGTGACTCAATGGACCAACTTCATTTTCACTCAGAAGTTAGTCACAAAGTGTAGGAACAATCCTGCCAAGTTCTTATGCTCAAAACAAGTTTGTCAAAAAGTGACGCCATTTTGATTAGGGGACTCACTTTTTTTGTTGTGTTTATAAATCATGCACACTTTTGTAATACACACACAACAACAAAAGTAAGCCCCCTTAATCAAAAGAGGCGTTACTTTTTGACAAAAATGTTTTGAGCAAAATAACTCGGCAGGATTGTTCCTACACTTTGTGACTAACTTCTGAGTGAAAATGAAGTTGGTCCATTGAGTCACGCATGAGTGAGCACACAAAGTGCCAATCTTTCTTTTGATGTGTGTCTCACTCATGCATGACTCGATGGACCAATTTCATTTTCACACAAAAGTTAGTCAATAAGTGTAGGAGCAATCCTGCCGAGTCATTTTGCTCAAAACATATTTGTTAAAAATTTATGTTATTCTAATCCACGAGGAGACTTACTTTTTTGTTGAGTTTATTCCAACAATACTGATCAATTAAACTCAACACAAAAATAAGTCCCCCTTAATCAAATAATATAAATTTTAACGAAAAGAATTTGAGCAAAAATAACTCGGCAGTATTGTTCCTTGGTTTGAGGTGTGCGTTTGAGAAATTACGCTGCCCAACACATTTCAAAAGGTGAGTCTCCCGCAACCCAAATGAAACTTGCAATATGAGAAACTGTATGCAAAAAAAAGAGGCAAAAAAGAGATTTACAGTCCTCAAACTAAAAAAAACGGCTATTTTGAAGATTAATTATTGATAAATGTGTCTTTCCCCTCTTTAGCATTATATCACTTTTTATATCAATTGTCACATTTTATGTTAATCAATTATATTATATATACTTGTATTTTTATTTGCATATGACGATTTTGATTTTTCTTTAATAAATGTAGAAAATATCTGATAAAAAAATATATAACACAAATTTGTGTGGAGCTCTGCATATAGCTAGTTTCGGCAAATAAAGATATATATACAGAAATCAGACAACACAGTTCATCGATTTTCCCTTGTTTGTAAAGTACATATATCGCATTTCTATGATCTGGCGAAGTAGACGAGGAGAACACCAAACTATGCAAAATAAATATGGCAAACGACCCTGGCATGCATTATTGTAATAATTTACACTGACAATTATTCTATAATTATGTGATTATCATAAAAAAGATAACTGGCTGAAAGGCCATGACCTCACACTTATAATTGTCCATTCGAAAATTGCAAAAGTTGCTCTTTCGAAAATTTCACAATTTTATCATGAGGAACCATGATCACCCACTGTCCTACACTTGCAACACCATTTAATAAAAAAACATAATTTGGAGATAACTTAATTATGATCACTTTGTTTACGGGTTTATTATTTACCTTTAAATGTGGAGCGCTGCGATTGCGACCAATGCCACAAATATCTGAAACAACTGATGGGTCAATGAGGTAGTCACGTGGCATGTATGATGAACAAATCAGTGACTTCAGTTTCAGGTAATGTGCACAGTCCCATGGCTGCTTCGCTGATTGAATGGGTCGGATCATCAGAAACCGATGTTGCATGTTGATCGTGGTTATCTCCAACAATTTCCTGATTCAAATATACATATTTATATAGTATTCGTTAACACGCTAATAACAATAAGAGGAGGTGCTCAATGACCCACTTCAAATATTTCAAAGACTATCATGGTTTTATACGACATGCATGAAAAAAATGAGAGCATAACGAAAGTTCCCTTGAAACAACAGGCTGTCCACATAATTTGCAGTAAAGTTCATATGTGTGTGTATCCCATAGAGTTCTATACTAAAGAAAATAGACAGTTATGGTATGTTATTTCGAATTATGTCGTGTTTATCTGGTCACCGAAAGAGCAGCAAAATTTGTATTTCATCAAGACGCGGCTTATGTCCCCGCCGGGAGCGTCGGGGTGGAAATCAGTCGCGCGCCGTTTAGTAGAACCGAAGACAGCTGGATTTCCCCTAACTACTGTTCTCTACCTGAAAAAAAACAACTAAGCAGAAAAAAAACAACTAAGCAGCTGCTCTTTCGAGACCAGATAAAACACGACATAATTCGAAATAACATACCCTAACTGTCTATTTCTGTTATCGATAGTTATAGAACAAATGAATTCATGTTCAATAATTATTAGATTGATGCAAATTTATTATTTATGTGTATATTTGATGCTCACATTATTTTTGCTTACATTGAACAAATATTTAAACCTAGAAAATTAGAAAACAAAATTAGAAGAATATTTTATCGAGTCGCGAGACGTGAAATTTGCTTTTCTATATAGACAATAGTATGCTTTAAAATAATGAAGCCAATGTTGTTTCCTTGAATCTTAATGTGTAAACATGTACCGTTTATGTTTGTCATGCAGTGGTGTAGCCAAGGCAATACTACACTGGTAATAATATTGCACAAATGGGGATGGGCAGCGTACACAGTATCGAGGATAAATTGGTCACGTAGGGGTCACTAAACTTGCACTTTAAACATTGCATACAAAACTCTAGAATGAAAACAAAATGCATAGCATATATAAGAACACTTATACTTGTGAGGAAACGTACACAGTTAAGTCTGGAAAATTGCGGAAAGATAACATAAATCGAAATTTACCAGTCTATACAAATATTGTATCATTTAACCAAGTTTTGACAAACAGAAATCAAGCACAACTTATTATGCCGACCAAATATTTTGAAAACTGGCATGGAAATTTCCATTATTGAAAATGGTTCAAAATTTAGTTTTGAACGGAATTTTAATCAAAAGATTTGTTTTAGAATAACTTTGAGATTACACAAATGACGTAATTTTGTGGGGGAAAATAATTTCTGACCTTCGCCCGGTTTTACTCGCTCATTCATCGTGCAGTGCGCTTTCTCGCGCGCCGGGAGGATCGGTGGCTGAGCTGCCATATTAAGATGGCGGACGGCTCTTTCATCTCGTAACAGCAATTTAAGGGAGTGCGCCCTCTAGTTTTCTTTAGTATATAACTCTATGGTGTATCCACAGTATTTTGGACGCATGCAAACATTAATGTTTAATACACAATGCTGCGATTAACACAGCTTTTTATAAATTGAAATATTGTGTGTGTGCACCTATGCAGGTTGCCCCACTGCACTTCTGCAAATGTCTTGCAAATCCTTAAATAGTGTGCATTTCTTTTATTTGCTTTTTGTTGACTGATTTAGGTCACGTCACAGAATCAATTGGACTTGTATTTGCTGAAGTTTATCATCTCATGTTGGAGAACTTTCAGAACTAACATTTTGGATTTTGTACATAGGGCCTACACTCTGCAATGTTGGACTAATACTACATGTATACTACATGTATTACCCCCCCAAAACAACTACCCCACCCTCCATGATAATTTCCCCCAAGACAATTACCCCCCAGGACAATTACCCCCAAGACAATTGGCCCCAAAGACAACTACCCCCCAAGATCACTACCCTCCGGACAACTAACCCCCCCCCCCCCCCCCGGACGAATACCCCCAGACAATAAATTAGTAGATAACCAGTAGAGTACCCCGCAAATCAGCACTACCTAGCTAACAAAAATCCATCTGGATTATGTCTATACCACTGCAAGTGGGAATAATAATGAACAATAATGAATAATAACAATTAAGATAAAAACAACGAGGATAATAATTAGTAATAATAATTATATCATATTGACTGGTCTTAAGTGGCATATCAGAAATATTGCATTTGCTAGAATCGTATTGTACGAGTCGAAGAGTGCAACATGATCCTAGCGAATGCAATATTTCTGATATATCACGAAAGAAAAAGAGTTAATAGTATTATTGCTATACATATGAGGTGTATCCCACCTTCGCGCACGAAAATTTCGGATTTTTTCAGGGTGGCTTAGGAACAAGAAAATTACAGTATTCTCAATGAAACAATCATTAAATTAACCCTCAAATTCTGAGGATTCGATTTATCTTCATCAATTTATTTTTTTAACTCACAATTCGTGGTTATAACGGACCTTTTTCCGTGACCATGTCATATCAGAAATAACTTCTTCACAGAGTACGTTATAGTCTTCATACTTCGCGCGTAAATACCTAGGGCATCCTGCCATTGACTTAACACGTATCCCCGTGTAGCAAACTGTTAAACGCATTTCAATTCAATGGCAGTGTGATGATGCAAAAATTTTGCGCGCATTAGCATGTTAGCACGCGCGCCGTTGTCAAGCTATCTACTGAGATTGCGCTATCTGAAAGTAAATTTGAAGGGTAGGTCAATTAAAGGAGCTTTTTGCGCAGCCTTTCGATGACAGCAAATATGTTCTACTGGAACGATTTCCGATTAATTTGCTTGATTCTTCCTCCTCCTCCATAATTTGTTGAAACACCAAAGTTGTGATTTACCAAAAAAAGACCCTAACAAGTAAGTATTTCTCCAGAAATATCGCTCTTTATTTGCTATTTTGTTAGATGATGGGCAATTGATGTGTGCTCTTTCATTTGACATTTCAAATTTCCGTCGCCGTGTCCGTGTTCTCATTTTTGCGTATATCGTCTACGATGCGCGAAGTTGGGATACTCACCAAGTTAGGATACTTGACCATACTATTAGTCCAGTCAATCTAGCAAATATTAGGGGGTAACCTCGGCAAAATTGCAACATGGATTTTTTCTTTGAAATTTTCGTTCAGGAAACTCCCTTAACAACATAAAAAAAGTCCTAATAAATCGAAGCTGAGGAAAGTGGTTTAAAGGGATAGTTGAGTATTGGTCAAACTTAACTTTAGTAACCAAAACCTGCACGATTACGATACAAACTAATAGTTATAACTTCACCATGCTCGAAAAGTATACACAATTACAAACGACAAAGTAAAACCCTTGTTATCATTCAAAAAGAGCCGTTACAACTCGAAGTGTCAAATTAACTCGGCGCGAAGCACTAGCGTTGTAGGTCCTAATACGGGACTGTATAGTGCAGTGTGCGGTAATACGGACTGTAGTGCAGTCACCGTGTGCGGTAATACTATACAGTAGTACGTGTACGTGTATCGCAACCATAGAAGTATGACTCCAACACTGCCGTTGACGCAACTCGCAAGCCCCATTCGCATTCGTTCGCATTTCATTCACAGTCGCGCTAACACACGGAGAGACTGTCCATGAGGCGCATATATCACTGATTTTTTGCGGAATGGAGGGAAAAATCATAATCTTAATCCACCCGGTAGTTGGATCACATATGGAGAGTAAATTGCTGGTAAGTAACCGAGATCATAATGTATAGTTTAAGCACAATTAGCGTGCCACAAATATTTGGTTTCAGTCTTTTATTAGGAGAACATAGAACGCTAGTGCCTCGCACTAGCGGTTCTAAAAAGTGATACCCGGCGTCAACCACTTTTATATGATATTTTGAAAGCAAATTTCACAACAATTAGAGCATTTGAATGGAAATTATTATTATTTCCCATGTTTTTTCGATGATCTTTCATATGGAATTGAAATCAACCAAATCCGTTACAATCGATGTTGGGGGGGCACTTTGGGAAATTACCAAACTCAACTGGCCTTTAATATGCATTATAAAGATAATTAGCAAAGTTGCATAATTGTGAAAATAAGGTCCGGGGTAATTTTCTATCTAGGAATAGTACACAAGTAATTAAAACAAATATTCTGAGCTATTTTGGGGCAAGGAATCCATTTCCGGTGCTCGTTTGGGAGTGCCATATGGGCGAAACCCTGAAATCCAAGATGGCTGCTTCCTAATTTGCATATTTATGAATATTATATTGTTTCAGTGGCTGCAGGCTCTAATTAAGCAATAATGTTAGGGTTTTTTTCTTTGATCATGTTCTCAATGTATATCAAAGATACTTCGGCTTGGTTGCCGCCTTGGCAACCTCTAGCAAAGCATATAATTAGCATAATTTTATTATTTACCTAATTTGCATATTCCCCCAAATTGAATATAGTGGGAACCCGGAAAGTAAAAATGACAAAAAATACCACTTTTCCAAGGTTTTTTGGGGGGCAGGAAATCCCATTTATGATACATAATTCGACGTATCACCTTGGCAACCCCACATAAATCCAAGATGGCCGGTCTTTGGCATTTTAAAGGAGATAATGCTATTTGCCACTTTAACTGCTTTTTTTGTTGAGAGCATACATTGTTTACTCTTAGCAACCAGCTACATTGAAATTTAAGTATTCCAATTGCTATTTCCAATACCTGAGAGTCCAAAAATGTTAATATTGTTCTAATATACCCAAAATAAAGATGTTGCGCATCATTACATGTGAAATTTTGGGGAGCAGCCATTTTGGATTTAAGAAGGTTGCCATAGTGCTATATGGAAATCACTATAAAAAATGGACTTGTTGCCCCCCAAAACCTTTTAAAAAGTGGTATAACTTGTCAGTTTTACTTTCCGGGTTCCCAATAGTACTCATTTTGGGGGGAATATGCAAATTAGTAAATAAACCCAATTATGACAAATTATATGCATTGATAGAGTTTGCCAAGGTGGGCAACTAATCTGAAATAGCCTTCACTACATATTTAGAACATGAATGAAAAATAATAATCATGGAATTATTGCTTATTAGAGGCTGTAACCACTGAAAAACATAATATTCATAAATATGCAAATTAGGAAACAGCCATCTTGGATTTCAGGGTTTTGCCTATATGGCACTCCCAAAACGAGCACCGGAAATGGATTCCTTGCCCCAAATTACCTTAGAATATTTGTTTTAATTACTTGTGTACTATTCCTAGATAGAAAATAAAATTACCCCTGACCTTATTTTACAATTATGCAAATTTGATAATTATCTTCATAATGCATATTAAACCACTTTCCCCAGCTTCGATTTCTTTTTTGACTTTTTGTTGTTGTTAAAAGGGACAGATCCACTTTTACAAAACGTCTGAACAGCTTTCAGTTGACGGATGGGGATCAATGTAACACGCAAAAAAAAATCAGAGCGAACAGCCCTCTAATTTGGATTCTACGAATGAAAAACGAATGCGTCCCTCCATTTAAACTATATATCGGTCAATAAAGGAGTTCAACTGATTTAGCATAATATTACAACAATATAGTACTAATTCTCGTAAAGGTATTGTGAAGCCGACATTTGCTAACGTATGTCACGGGAAAAGATCTCAAAAAGAAAGAATATATAATTACATGTAGTCAGTTTAAGCGAAGTTTGGGTATTTTGCTTGGTAAACGCTCACAACATTAGTACTTAAGCGCGGCTCACGTAGCTAGCGGGGGTCACGTAGGGGTCATGCATACCGATCTGGGCACTCCGTGAAATCTATGTACGAACTTACTCACCGGCCAAAAATACGTATGTACATAATTAACCGACGTCCCTCAGTTTATTCAGTTTTAGGTCTATAACTCCACGAAAAAGAGATTTCAAGCCCTAATTTTTTCAGGCATGCTATTAAATGACATTTCCTTTCATATAAGACAATAACCTCGCAACTTTTGAATTTTGCCTTGCAAAAGTGGATCTCTCCCTTTAAGAGGATTTTCCTGAACGAAATTTCAAAGAAAAATCCCATGTTGCAATTTTGCCGAGAGTCAAGACCCTATATTGACTGGACTATTATCCCTAACCCTAGCCATTTACTGTATAAAACATTATTATGCCCTACCCCCTTCTCCCCTTCCGACAGTAGTCCCATTTATTGTCCATATTAAATTAAACCCCTAAAACCAAGGAGGTAATATAATATTCTCCTTTATATCCCAGTAACCAGCCCCCCCCCCCCCCCCCCCCCCCCCCTCCCCTTCCCCTCGGCTATACTAGCAATTCATTAAACATTGTTATGCCCTCCCCCTGCATACACCGTGAATGCATTTTAAATTCACTTATGTACTCACGCATATATTTAAGTATATGTATATTTTGTTTTTCTTGATGCAAAAATGTCAAGATAACTCTGTATTTTGTTCATTATATATTATATGTTTTATTTCTTCTCTGTATTTATAATTGTTTGTTGACACTTCCACAATATTTTTGAACGATGGATGTGTTGTAATTATGTGACCACTATGCAAACTCGAAGTACTAGTGGGAATTAAACATATTGTACAGCAGCTAGTAGTGAGTACTAAACAGTGGCACATTTATTTTGTTTTATTTCATGGATTTGTACCAGCCATGGTGTTACGCATGTATTTTCCCCTTGTAATTGACATTGATACTATTTTGCTACCCCTTATGCTTTAATGCTGTTGTATAAAGATACAAAATACTAGTTGCAATTTCTTTCAGTATTAAATTTACTTTAATTGATGGTCCATGGTATTATAATAACCTTGAATACTATCCCTTAAAATAAATTATTGCATTCGTATGTAGTGTAAATTCATATGCAATGCTAATTAATGGCATTCTCTTCGGGGGGCGTGCCCGCGGCTTGGTATGCGTGGCTGGAGCTCATGGCCCTATGCGATTTGTACAGCGTATCGGTTCCTTTTTTTAATGCAGGCCGGTCGCGTGCGCGTCTTCGGCGAGAGTGCCATACATTGACTTTACTATTGACTCACAATAGAGAACACGCTTTCTAAATTTAAACACCGTATAGAATTTTAGTTTTATTCTATTCCCTTCGTCTGTTATGTAATGTAAACACATTTATATTGGAATGATTGATTTTGTACACTTTTATTTTGATTGTTAACAATTCCCTTGTATAGATTAGTCTCTAGATTGCGATCTTCTTCTCTTTCTATATCTTGTCGTTGTTATTATTTGTTTAAGAACTGCCCACATGCAATGAGGTAAACCGCGTGGTAACTCGCTGGTTTAACATTCTTATTATTAATTAAGTTGAACGAAAACACACTGTTAACATAGGATGTCATTGTAATATAAATTCCTTGCTGTTTACAATTACTATTGCTGTATGTAGTAAACACAGGGAGATCCTCTCAATGAGTGACCCATTTCCTTGGTGCCTTCGTAACCTATATGTGACCTTACACCACAAAACGACCAAATAAGTCGGGGAAAATCATTATGCTGATTTTCACATGACTTATACAGTAGACTTCATTACCTTTAAAATGGTATATAATTTGTCATATTCAGACAAGGCAAACCCTCTGAAAATTAGCGCAAAGATTTGGAAAATGGATGAAGCAGTTTTAAAACAAAGGGAAATGGGCCACTTCAGTGATTGTCATCCATTCAGCGCTGTATATTCGATAATTTTATTCAATGAAAAAATATATTTAAACAAGATTCTGACGATCAAAATTTCACAGAAGGCAGATTAGGTTACCTTCATTCAGAAAATGAAAAATCAAAAATTTCATATTTTAAACCAAATTTGATATTTTAGCTAATAACAAAGAAACTATCTGAGCGACATAACGGTCGTTTTGTGGTGTAAGGTCACATATAGACTCATTTACATTATAGCGCATTTAATTGATCCATTCTGAATCTGCATTCCTCTTACCTCTTGATAGTACTGGTCCGTTCTTTCATGCTTTGTTCTTTCCTCCTTTTTTCTGACCTGGTGGTGGTCAGTACTAAACCGGAACCGCCATCAATGGCTGCAATTCGTTGTTCCGTTTATTTACTCACCATTCTTTGTATTATTTTAGCACTTGCACAAGTCACTGCACATGCACCCATGTGACATTATTGTTTATACTGAGACTAGTACGGAAGTGATACGTTTTACATGCTTAACGTTACATATCAAACAGACTATATAATTCTACATTATACTACAAATCATTACATGGGCCCATCTCCTAATTATTGTATTTGATAATTGTATATTGAATTTATTCATATGAATTTTGATATAGAAATTAATCAAGATGTAATAGAAAATGAATCAAAATATTATACTATTGACGATTTTAACGCTGCATTTATTTAAATAATGATGACCATAATCAACAGTCCCATAGTTTGTTGCACATTATGCTAGAAGCATGAATAAAAACTTTGATTCTATGGATTTATTTTTTTCTTCCATACAACATTTTTCCGTTTTCCATAATAGGGATAACGGAAACATGGTGAATAATAAATCATTCCATGATTAGAGGAATATTCCTTTTTAATTTTCCTAAATCCTGGTTCTTTTTCAAGCTTCTTTTCTGAAGGAATCACAATTAAATTGAGAGAGCTTTAATTTCGACCTCTAAATCACACTGTCGTGTCCTCGTTACAGAGAAACATAACTATAACTGAAATGGCACATGTGGGACTACACATGCTTTAAACACAGTTTGATGGGATTTTAAAGAAATATATAATTTCTTTTCCATTTCTTTCTTTTGAATACTATAAAACACTTCATATTACACCAACCAGTGTTTTCCTCTACAAATTTGAAATGCATAAAAACAATTTTAATTTAGACGGGACAAACTGTAATGTTACTAACCGTAACGTTACTAACAAGGTTTTTGTTTCTACTAAAAATAAAAGACATATTTCAATATTGATACATCACACCATTTGCAAAGTCACTGTCAATGGTGTAATAATACAAATTTGTTTCAGATGACTCCTGTTTAAATACAAGAAATATTTTCACAAGGAGTCATGATTTTGTCCATGTCCTTTTTTTGTAACGTTACTAACCGAAGTTTGAGTTTGTATTGTCACTGGAATTGTTTTTAATTACTGTTTGAAGAAGGTTTTGTCAGGAGGTATTTAATGTACCAGAAATTTAAAGAAAATATTCAGGCATCTTTATGGTAGGCATCCCTATTATATTCAGGGCCACATATGAATTAGGAATAGTGCCCTTTTTTCATGTTTGTGAATAGCGAGTTAAGCGACCCTGATTTTGTTTCATGAATAGCAATCCTCATCTCACATTATGAATAGTGGTCCTTATGCCTTATTGAATTAGAGTGACCCCTTTTTCATTTCATGAATAGGTTCTCATGACTAGTGAGGTTACCAGGAACAGGAATTAAGCTTCCTAGGATAAAGGTACATGTAGTGTCAATTACATGAAAGTTATTTTGAACTACATGTATATTGTATCTATGTTTTTGACAATTTGAATTTAAATTAATTGATTACATGTATGAAGTGATCTATCATGCATTATCTTGTCCTTTTTTGCCTCAAATATTGCTGTAAATTAAAGTGTGCTTTGAATCTGAGTTCTAAAACCAGTCATATATACATTCTTTCTCCTTAATCATAAGGTTTAGAGACAATTTGCAAATTACAGTGTATGTCTCGCTATGTATGAATGTGATGTCTCACAACAAATTCCGTCCGACATGCCAGTTTTATGTCGGACGGAAAAAATGTCGACCCTTATTTTTCCCTATTTGATGAAGGTATATTAAAATTATTATCAAATTAATTATTTGTGCTTGAACTACATTTAAGTAATTGATACTTGACAGGGAAGAATAAAAAAAATTGTAATTTTTTTATGGGAAAAACTTCTCGGAAAATTTGTGCATGTCGGACGGAAAATTTTGAGTTCATATTTTAAAAATTGCAGGAAATCTACATTTCATCATATCTGGCTCCAATTTATTAATAAAGTGGTTGATAAAGATGTTTTACAATATCTATGTGCAGATACATTTCAAACAAAGAAATTAAACTGCTACATAGGACCTTGTCCTTTCATAGAAAAAATTCCGTCCGACATGCTTGCAAATTGGCATAATGTTACATAAATGACAAAATAATTACGAAATCATGAAATATTTGCATGGAAATAGATATTTTGTGAAAGAGCAGGTATGAATAATCCCCAAAATGTAAATAAACATCATTTACAACTAAGTTTTAAAATTCAGCAAGATAGTTACCCATTTTGAAACAGGCCCATATCCATGATTCTTTATTATTTAAAGAGAGACCCGACTTACATGTAGATGGCTCCGAATATATTTTTATTGAAATTATAAATAAACAAGCTAAAAATATACTTGTTGGAGTGATGTATAGACCACCTCATAGTAATATTGATATGTTTGTGGATGGATTAGAGGAAAGTCTTTCTGATACTGTAAATCATGATTTGTGTAATATCTCATTATGGTTTAAATGTAATAAATTATCCTTAAATATAAGTAAAACTAATTGTATTCGTTTTAGAACTATTAACTCCCAAGACCAACCACAATGTAATTTGTTTATAGATGGTTTATCCCTGGTAGAAAAACAGTCAACTAAATTTTTAGGAGTTACTATTGACTCAAATTTGTCTTGGAATGAACATATTCATAATATAACAATTTTGATATCCCGGAATATTGGTATTTTGCATAAAATGAAATATTTGATAAATGATAGATCTTTATTTACTCTTTATAATACTTTAATTTTACCGTATATAACATATTGTAATATTATATGGGCAAACTGTAGTAAAACGAAAATTAACTCAATATTTCTTCTGCAGAAGAGAGCAATTCGTATTTGTACACACTCTAATTATCTTGCAAATTCTAACCCGTTATTTAGCCAATTAAAAACGTTTAGTTTAGTTTTGGTAGAGAGGGCGCTGCACATCACAATTTTTTTGTGAGGTAATGAAAAACTGAGTGTCGAATTTGAGAGAACACGCAATTTTAATGGCAGAATAAACTTTATTTGGTCAAAAACGGCTGAAATATCAATAAATATATCTGATCTTATAATTATTTGGGGCCCAAATAATTAGATGATTTTTAGAAAAAAATAAAAAAATGCTTGCACTTTTTCAAAAATTTTCAAAGCGTTTTTTAAATAGTTGTTGATGATCTCGCTATTTAATCATTATATCAATAAAACATCACATGCATACTTTTGTATGAAAAATGGTTGAAAACAATGCCTTTTAAAAAAGCGCCCTCTTGTGTTTTAATGGCTCTTTTTGAATGATAACATGCTTTTTACTTAGTCGTTTGTAATTTTGTATACCTTTGAGCATGGTGGAGTTATAACTATTAGTTTATAATGTTACTGTGCAGGTTTTGGCTACTAAAGTTCAGCCTTACCAAAACTAAACTACCCCTTTAAAGGTTTATGACATACATACGCTCCAAACTGCCATTTTTTGATGTATAAGTACACTTCCAAAACACTTCCAGCACCTTTCCTAAACTTTTATTTATTAAATGTAAACGTACATTCATATTTAACTCGACATGCTCATGATTACCATCTTAATAATCCCAAACTTAGTTAGCCCTATTTATAATTTATAATTCAATTGATAAATGGATTTTTAATCGCGTCCCTTGCATAGGTTGTTCTTTATTTGCTAACTCGGCAGAGGCCACAGTCATCATCAAGCTTTTACGCTTACGACATGTGGTCTCCTGCCTTTTCCTTTGTAATAAACCTACTAAGCATTACATAAGATATCCATTCTCCCCCTTTTTTTTCTTCTTATTTTATATTATGCAGATTATTTTCACGATGGATTGGCACCAATTATTATATTTGTTTTTTTGCTTGTATTTTAATTAGAAACATATTTTGTCAAACTTACATGTTACTCATTTTATATATTTGTATGATGTTTCTTTGTATTGATGTGAAAAAGTGGAAATAAAATAAACAAACAATAAACAAACAAACATGCCAGAGGAAAACATAATAATAAATAAACACAAATATACATCTTAATTTCTCTTGTTCACTGAAGAAGACTAATGCATTAGCTGCGTTCACACGGTGAAAGCCAATCTTATGGTTATATTGTGGTTAACCGGTTATCTTTAATGGTTTGCAATCTTAGGTATCTTGTAGATATGTTGTGTTAGCGCTCGTTTGGACACGCAAAACTCTTGGTTATCTTGTGGTTTTCTAAACTACAAGACTGCGCGCACTGAAAACTTTTAGTTATCTTGTGGTTTCCAAACCACAAGATAACCCAGGGGGGTGTGACCATAGAATTATGAATAAACAAACCAACCCGTTTATAACTAGAAGGCTCACTTAACGCGCGCAAGTCACGTGTCCCATAGACTTTGTACATGGGCAATATGGCGGAGTCAAGGGGGGGGGGGGGGGGGGGGCCGGGGGGGTAACTCTCCATAGACGTAGGTGTTACAAAAAGTGTCAAATTTGAAACGATTTATCTAGGTCTTGAATATTCATGAGCTGTTCGCTTGCCTTCCCTCATATCTCTTAACTGTTAATCCAACATTATTTGTAGGGAAAGCGAAAGTTCATCGCACATGCGCAGAATTTTTTGATGAATATTCATGAAGAATTTTGTCACCTTATTTCGTTTACCTTATTTAGTAATGGATATGCCTTATTAGTAGAGCTGAGTCCAAACGGTCGGATATCGGATATCCGAATACAAATTTTCAGATACGAATATCCAGGAAAAAAAAAAAAAAAAAATTAATAAAAATAATAAATAAAAACAAAAATAATAAATAAATAAAATTAAAAAAAATAAAAAAAAAAAATAATAAAAAAAAATTAAAAATCTATTATTTTTTTTTTTTTTTTTTTTTTTTCCTTCTGTTCCCCATTCGATAGATTCGATTAGAAAATGGCAAATTGAACCCTGCTTATCTAATATCTATTGCTAAAGTTAAAAGTTAAGGTATTTTGTATAAATTACAAAAAAAAAAAAATAATAAACCAAAGGTACTAAGCGGATTAATATACAAGTGTTATAGTGAGAGCCAAATTTAGCAGAATCTATGATGAGATATCAAAGTCTTTCATCTTGACAGCAGTTTGTACACTAACATCGCACTGTCCTGCCGATTCTAATTGAAAAAACGGACAGAATATTATTATTATTATTTATTTATTTATTTTTTTTTTTTTTTCAAATTTCGGATATTCGATATCCGACCGTTTTTACAAGACTCATATTCGAAATGCAAAATATCCGGTTTGACTCAGCTCTAATCTACTTATTAGTCAAGTTTTCCATGCATAATGTATATGAAATTATCAGTAAGAAATTATTAAGTATCGATAATATCGCGAAGTATCGCTAATCAGCTGATTTATTGCGTTCAAATTGTCCACACGTATTTAGTGCGACAGTACAACTTTCTCAACCCATCATCGGAATTGGAAATCATTTTGTGGCGCAAAGAGGCATTTTGAATGCCTAATTTTATGAGCATCGGGTCCAGAATATTGAGTGGAACGGAACGCAGTATTTTAACCATCAAGAGTTTACAGCAATATCGGTAAGTGTGCCTAAAATCCTCATAAGGTTTTACGCTTTAGTCAGTTAACCGGTGTGGACGAGAAGCAAGCACGCCTGAACCTGAACATTCCTCCTCTCCGTCATAGAAGACAGGTGCTGCCACAACTGTTCTTTACAAGATGCATACCAGCCAGTGTCCCTCTGACCTGAAGGCGATGCTTCCCCAACCTTACACCATTAGAAGAGCAACTCGTGCCAGCACGTCAATGCCGAGCCATGCTCTATCAGAACCCAAGTCAAGAACCCACTCAACTGGCAGGAGCTTCATACATGCTGCAGTCAATGTGTGGAACCGTCTGCCAGAGAATATAATTGGCGTAATCAACAACAACGGAGTTCAATCATTCAAGACACGTGTGCTTCAGCACCTTTTGACAAGGACATCAAGTATCTGAGGGCATTCAGAAATCTTAAGCTGCTGTGAACCATTGATTGGCCTATGAGGATGTCTTTTATAGCGCTCTTTGCCTATAATAGAGTTAGATTTATATCTCACCTTGTGGGCTATTGTTCACTATAGCATATTATAAACAAAATAAAATAAACAAAAAAAACCTTCCACTGTGCGTAGGTCGTTATCTACGGTAGATATTTAGTGTTTTGCTGGGCCACCAGCCGCGGGGACAAATTGTATGTAGGACCGTACCTAGATTGCTAGTACCGTCTTGCTGCTGCATTCAGGCAACTTAATAATAAGTCAGGCCATTAAATGTTGGTTTCGAGAGTCTAAATAAAGATCAGTATCATCATGTCAAGTCTCAATATAAATTTAATTGAGTAAATTAGTCAGAAATTATTGAAGAAACAAGTTTAAATATTACTAGTTTTCAAATCTAACTAAAATTGAATGAAGTTTGATACGAGTCTGTGACTTCCAACTTGTACTGGCCAGCTACCCAAGCCTAAGGCTAAGCCTTAATTGGCTTTTAAAAGGCAAAGTTGGTCTAGGAATTAGGGTAGGACTAGGCCGGATATAACTTCAGTCCTCTCATCAGTGAGGATTATTATCCGGTTAAAGAGATCGCTTATTATGGATATAATAAGGCCGTGCCATGGGGATACATGGCGCAGATACGCGATGCTCTCCGTGTTTTCGTCTGTCAAATCGCGCTCTAGCGACCATTCAAAGAGCCGAGGCAGTCAGGATACACGTTTGGCAGGTCTAAAACCTTGTTTTTATTAAACTAGGGTCTGATTTGAAAAGACTGACCGTGCCAAATTAGAATTTATCGTGCCGTTTTGAAAATATTTAAAGAAGTATTGAGGTATAAAATCCTTGAATGCTTGAAAAACGACTGGTAGACTCTTTTCTAGTCTCTACACAAAAGTCTCGTTTTGTGCATCAACGTACATACGCTATGCATGCAATGCACGTCACGCGCGCGCGCAGCATCCTTCAACGTACAATATATACCATAGAAGTATGAATAAACAAACCAACCCGTTTCAGAGCGCGTGTGCGTTACACGTTAAAACTGTACTGATTTGAGCGAACGATGTCAGCGACACGAGTGATCAAAGCGGAAATATTGTTAATTTGTTATTATTTGTGACGGATTGATCGTTTATGAATATATCTAGGAGCTTGTTCAAGATGGCCACTAGTGTATTTGTTCAGAAGATTTTGGCAGATCACGTCGTAAGTAAGAATCTCAAAGCTCGCGTTGTGTTGTGAAATATTGTATGCACTGTGTATTGGGTGACCGTGTATTGTGCATTGCATGCATGACGGCGTTTACATCGAAGACAGTGCAATGTGACCCGCATACATTGTTGACAGTGCAGTGCAGTGATTTCAACGACAGGTTTTGATGTCTATTACCTCATCAATGATCTCAGAGTTTCAGACTCAATGACTGATAATTTACAGTGCAGAATAATTTTGTTTGGGAAGTCAACGTAGGCGGTCAGTGCAGAGTGATTTTGATCTACAAGTACAACAAGTAGTGCGGATGACGACTGAAAGTGAGATGAACTTTGTGTGATTCTCTTGTCTTGGTTCAAGCAGGTCAGTTTTACTTTTAGATTATCATTATTAATATTATTTCTTCTTTCTTACTGTCTATGTTGATGAGCATTAATTGATACAACTGTATACATGTACACCTGTAGTTACAGTTCTGGTCAACAAAACTAATGACTAATGTACATGAATTAAATAAATCCACCATGCACGAAATATTATAAAACTTACAAACATAAACTTAAAGTGTGCATTACAACATATACATCTGTGTTTTGATTCATACAATTTAAGGGTAAGTTGAGTTTTGAGTTACATGAAGAGGCACTGCCACTCTAGAGTCCAGGAAATAATTGTTTTGTGAGGTTTTTGGAGGTAAAACAAAAGTGGGAGTAAAATACAAAAATACAATAATTTAGTGAAACCTTGTTATAACGAGTATGTTGGGTCCAATGCATTTACCTCGTATATCGGGGCTTAAAGGTAAAGGCCAGTTTTAGAAACGCCCCCCTCTAAAAAAAATGAAATGGAAGCTCTTATTACCAATAATGTGAAAGAATATAATTATACTAATATAGGATTATCCAAGTTTGGCCAAGGAACCGCCTACTAATTGATATATTTGCAAAATTATATATCTATTTCAGTGAGTTAGATATCGCCATCGCGGAATCGCCCATACGCTACGTGTATTAGTGCACGAGGCTGTTCGCTATACGGGCTTCTCTCGTCGTTGTCGATATCTCCCGCTGCGCTAGCGGCGCTTACGGATCTGAATTTGCGGTGGATTTATGAATTTCACAGGCGGATATTGATTTCTTCCAATATTTCTGTATATAACGATGCTTAGGGTCGGATTTCACCACACAAGCCCTATTTCAATACATATTCAACAATACTGATCAATATAGATGTATTTGGCTACTTTCCCGAAACTGGTCTTGGGCTTTAACAACAACAAAGTACCTTGTTATAACAGAGCTCGTTTTAAAAAGGCTCCACTTTTATTGCAATGTGCTCAAAGAAGGATTGTTTCTAGAAAGGGTTTTAAAGGGACATTCCCTCTTTTTCAAGCCAAATTTCAAAAGTTGCAAAGTTATTGTCTTATATGAAAGAAAATGTCATTTAATAGCATGCCTGAACAAATTAGGGCTTGAAATCTCATTTTCGTGGAGTTATTGACCTAAAACTAATAAATCATCGTCCAACGGTTAATTGTGCATTATACCTGTATTCGCCCAGTGAGGAAGTTCGTATACGGATTCCACGGAGTACCGGAACGCTATGCGTGACCCCTACGTGACCCGCGCACAATAACAATGTCATGAACGGATGTTAACCTCGCTTAAACTGACTAAGTACATTTTATATTCTTAATTTTTTAGATTTTTTTCCGTGACATACCTTTACAAATGTCGGCTTCACAATACCTTTACAATAATAAGTATGTACTGTTGTAATATTATGCTAAATCAGTTGAACTCTTTTATTTACCGATATATAGTTTGAAGGAGGGATGCATTCGTTTTTCATTTGTAGAATCCAAATTACAGGGCTGTTCGATCTGACTTTATCTTGTGTGTGTTAAGCCCGGCGCAGACAGAGCCGACTCGACCCGATCCGACTGGTTTTAATCTGGCTAGAGTTGGGCCCGGTCGGTCGGAGCAGATTTATCGTGTTGAATCGGCCCTAACTGGCATCCGACTGTCTCTCGACTGGCAAAATGTGTGTCGCGAGGCACTAAAAACTGAGCCGATCGGAATGATCGGCTCTGTCTGCGCGGGCATTACATTCATCCCCATCCGTCAACTGGAAACTGTTCAGACGTTTTGTAAAAGAGGACCTGTCCCTTTAAGTACACGTGTATTCCATGCATGTAATTTGACCTTTTGTTTTGGAGATGTATGGAGCTTGTTATGTTTATTTCACATTGTTTGTATCTAGTACAGTACATGTAACAAGTAGTTTAAGATTTGATATTTACATTTGCATTTCATATGTCATGTATGTGTGTGAAGGTATAGACATTAACATTGCATAAATAAAGAGTTGATAATGATATGGGACAAACAAATGGAAAGTTTTGTTGGCATTTTTTTGTTCTTGAATGTGTTTGTTGCCTGAGTATTGAAGTCATCACTTTACTTTATTAAATTCAGCCAAAATCACTTGAACTTCTACATTTTGCTTGAATTGTGTTGTTATGGTAACAGAAGAATGAAAATGGATTTTACAGTTCAAATGTCTCCCAAATAATGAAAAAAAAAAAAAATTGATTTTGAAATCATCTTTAAATGCTGACCATGGAGTCAAAGAGTATCATAATTTTGATATTTCATGTGAATGATCTAGGTAAATATTATTTTTCTATAACAAATTTACATATTCTCGCATGTCTAAATGTACATGTAGCAATGAATACAGATTTCCCCCCCCCTAAATATAATGCTAATGGATCACTTTAAACCTTTAAGTAAAGTAAACATGTATTGAATCAAGGCTTCACTAACACTTGCCCGCTTGCCAAGTTCAAAACAGAATTTGATATCCGGCAAGTAAAATTGTATAAATGGTATATTTCTGCAACTAATAGAGTAGAATGTAATTCATTACATCTCATCTAGAAGTAAGTTGGCATCTGATTTTTCTCTGTGGGCAAGTAGAACTTAAAGAGTCCTTTCATTGATTATAAATTGAGTCGAATTTGGTATGATTGTGAAGGTAATCTTGTACTTAACAAGCCCCGAGAAATTCAGATTTGTTGAAATGTTTTAAATATTTTTAAATCGAAATTGAAAATGAGAAAAAATCACCCTCCAAACCAGGCCCAAATTCACTCCGATCTCGCGGCTTAGATCGATGACGTGTGGCAAGGGGCGCATGCGCAATCGCTGCGGTATGATATATCAGTTTGCGTGCAGTATTCGTTCCAACAACCACCGCTTGCTCGTTTTGCAACATCGGAAATGAACAAACAAAAATCTAGAAAATTGCCCAATGTTAGTGTAAAAGTACATATTTTACCGTATGAGTGGTTATTTTCCCAAAATTAGAGATTTGTTTGACAAATTGAGAGACGCAAATTGAACGTGCCTCGAAAAAAAAAAATGCCCGTCTGTTGAATGATACGGAACACGCACTAGAGTTTCAGCGGCCCAGCCCCGCGAGACAGGCTGTGCTCTAGCTACCTAGCTGAGCTGCTGCGCCAACTGCCATGACTGCCTTGTAAGTAATTGCACTTTTAAAAAGCTCCGAAAAGGAACGAAAATGCAAGATTATTACGATCGCACCTATTCTAGACTATCTCTTATTTTACTTACATGTTTGTAGGGCTTTTAAAACAAATACGAGAACAATTACCTGCAAAAACAGCAAAGAAATTGCGCTGATAATAGCTATGCACCGTTACTCACTAACGCGAGCTGAATTGAAGCGAGCTACATATGTATGTATACACTGCACTAGCCGCTATATATTGCATGCATATTTTCCACCGTATCGCGCACGGTCGAGGCTCTGCACGTATGAATGCATGCCGCCAACGAGTATGATTCAACTCGCAGACTAGGTGATTCATTTACCTATTTTTACTTTATCAGACACATTAATGAATAAAAGAATAACTTTACAACGAATATAAATTGTTATTTTATTAGTTCAAAAAGTTTAAACCACCATAATTGTAAACAAAATAGTTTAAACAACCACGGAATCCTCGGTATAAAGGGGTATAATTCCCGTATATTACGTGGTAGATACCGAAGCTTCCTAGTGGATAACCCCTATGGTGACGTCACTACAACACACATAGCTACTGACTCCGCTCGTCGCTGGATTGGGGGTTTTGAGGCAGTGTTTAATATGATCATTTTTTTTGAATTTTTGGATGTGCTAGTACTTGGAAAGTAATATTTTCATATATGATTTCAACTTTCTGTAAAGATATTATTTGGCTAATATTGGTTTTTCTTTGAATAAAACTTTAAACATTTTACTTGCCTAAATCAGCCAGTAAAGAAAAATGTTAGTGTGGAGGCCTGAATAAATGCATGTAAAGTTTCAAAAAACTATTAAAAACCCAACTATATAAGAATTACATTTGTATTGATTTTCCCCTTAGATAGGGATAATCATTCAATTCCAAAATGTGTATAATTATCTGTATTTAAAATCTGATATGTATGTTTATAATAATGTGGTAATTGTAATTTGATGTAATGTAAAGCGCATAGAGATGTTAATTCGTATAATGCGCTATATAAATGTAAATTATTATTATTATTATTATATGCCTTTTACAACAATTTGATTTGTGCTAAAGGTATCTACATTGTCCAAATCCACAAACAACCATTTTGAATCTTTGTGGTTTTCTTTATTCAAAATAAATTTATGATTGAAGTGTTCATATTGTTGATGGATAGTCATAACCAGGGCTCCACACTTACCTCTGGCCTGGTTAGACCAGTGAAATAGCTTTTCCTTTTCTGGTTGCCCTAAATAAAAAAAATACTGGCCAGTGTCCAGCCCTGTATAACTGTGTAAAAAGTCATTGTGATAAGTTAGCAAAACTACAACAAAGTTACTAGATCCATGTTAAAGAATATTGAAATATTCATGTATACATAGAAATCATTTTTGTTACAAAATGTTTTAATTTTTTGTCTAAAATACATGTGCTTGCCATTAGATGTTTGTAAATAAATAAATGACTGAACTGTATCTAACTGTCAACAAGAGTTTTATTTCAGTACTTATATTAAGATAAGTCAGGATGATTATATCTCATTATAATATTCCCAGCAAATTTTAATACAATACAATGAGCGTGTAGCGTTTCCCATAAACATGCATTATATGCCGGAATTAATTACATGAGAATATGAGCATTCAGTTTGAAACTGTCATGATAAAGATCACTCCAGATATATTCAAATGTAGACAATTAAACACGACAAGACAAATGAGTAACAAGTGAGTAAGGCTTTACACATATCCTGACAATTCATTCAAATCATCGAGATTTTTGCGTAGTAACTTTTGTCGTAATAAACATATGTTGGTAGGGGGGGAGCACTTGCCCCATATAAATTTGAAAAACAACAGAAAAGGGGAATTCTTTCAAAAAAATTAAGAAATACAGTAACCTTTATGAGTCTAACCACGCTACGTCAGCTGGGTACGCAATGTCCATGGTGCCGGTAACCACGGTGTGCCCCGGGGAGCCGCGGGGGCAGTGCATACGAAACCGATCGCAATACATTTACTCGCATCACTTGCAAAGCCTGCCTGCCGAATGTAAAAACAATTCATTTCATTGCATGTAGCAATAATCATATGAAATAAACTGTTATAGACGGAAGTGGTTCGCTTATCGGCAATCAAGTGGCGTAGCTTATCAATGAACATTGATTTGCCCCTTCATAATCAGGAATTGTTAGTAAATACATCGATTATAACTTGCTAGAATTATCTTTACATTGAACTCTTTGAAATAGCTCAATCACAAGATAATCATAAAATATCATATTCTTTCATAAGCACGTCCGTTAAAAGGGAACTTGAAATTTGTTGTTTATTTTCATGTTACATCATCACGCACAGTATACACATTACACTTTAACAATTATTTTCGATCCCCCTTCCCAACTAAAGTTGCACCGCCGTTATGATTATAACATGATATTAGTAAAGTTAAATATTAAACTGATCAGTAAGCATGTTAATTTCGTGAAAACAAGAAATCAGTTAGCTAGCTCGAGGATCAAATGGCCGCGCAATCTCCTATGCACTATGCACGAACGGCTTCGCTACGATAAACAGTGAATTATGCGTAAAACGACTCGGAACACATCTAGTCGGAGCGCTGGGTTTGCTCGCTGAAGTGGCTGAAATACGACACCTATCGCCGCTTAGGGGGAAAACTATTATCTCCGTTAACGTCCGTTTTCCCTCACTGCTCATGCTCTCATTATAATATCTGGAAACAATGTGGAACACAGACTGATTTTGGTAACTGAAGACTGCCTTTGGTGGTTCATTACGCTTTACGGTCATTCATAAACCAATTGTGTACATATTACGTACGTGTACGTACTACGTAAGGCCTAATTAGAATAGGGCCATATTAAGATAGTGGCTGGACCTGGTCTAGTCAGAAATAACCAACTCTTTGTGTGGTTTATTATGTGTTGTTGTTTTTTAAAATTAAAACCTATACTGTACTACCCCTATAAAATGGAGCGGTCAGTGGAGCAACTGTCGGAATATATATAGAGACTGTTTTTCTGGTCTAGAGACAATGAATAGTACTAGTAGTAAAATTTCTGCTGTGCAGGGTCCAGAAACTGCCGAGCTAGATGATAGTTGATGATATATGATTTTTTAAATGATAATTTTGCATGAATCTATGTTTATTGTGGTAGTAGTACTAGTAGGGTTCTATGTGAAATTATGAATGTAGACTATAGTATTTTAGACTCGTCTCAAAGCAAATTACTGATTAATATCTATGTTCCTCTTTTTTTATTTGGTGAGCTGGCACTGATGGTTCGAAAATCCAACGATGGACACTGTCTAAGTGCTCTTGAATTGAGTATTTACTGTAATATAAACAAATTCATAATCGGATTTATGTTTGTTTATTATTAATGTAGATATTTTGTTAATTTCTTCCGTTTACAGCAGTCTGATTCTGGTGCTTCATTTGTTGGAGGTTCCTTCGGCTAAGGTGTGCTTCATGTCAACTCTCTTCCTTTTCACCCATTGGCAATGAATGACGTGGATCATCACACCCAACACTCAACAGGTAATCAACTTTTTTTTACTGATTACATTTCTGTCAATTTGTATAACAAATAGTGATATTAGATGTTTGTACTATTCTAACACTTATTCGTAAATATTGATATTATTATTAGTGCATTTGGTGAAAAGATTTGATATATATCTCAATTGAAATTATGGCATTGGCATACAAAATACAACTCCCTGCTATATTTATAACAAGGTTATTTTTGATTGATTTTATTTGTTTACATTATCTAAGATAATGTCTTGCAAATTTTATGAAGCAATATTCTAGGAAACAATAATTACCTCATGGAATTACATTTTAAAAGCAAACAAAATAGACACCCACAGAGTGGTAGAAAGTACACACACCTTTAACAATTAAACCAATACTTCTAGTTTCTATAATAACGTATGTTTTGCTTTGTGTATTTTTTCTTGATTCAACAGATCAAGTTCTACCAGTATCTAGGTGAACAGACTGCCTGGACAGCAAGCCAGAGGACTCGAGCAATGATTTAAGGGAGCCCATGGAAGATCGGCCATGTCTACAAATGTGGTGCTGAATAGGCACACACACATCAGGACAATTATAAAAACAGAAAATGATATTATTGACCATGCGGTCGAGTGAGTCATTTGTTATACACAATAAAAACCTGTGTATAGTGGCCATCCATGGGAACTAAGACAATAGGCCACTGTAGAGTGTAGACAGATGATCTCTACATAGGTTCTCTACCTTTTCCTCTGCATTAGATCACTTTTGGGCCATTGCAGGCAGGATATGGTTGCTATTGACAGGTGGTTTGTTAAAGACAGGTTTGACCTCTTTTTGTTTGTAATTACACATGGCAAGACAGCCAACAAAATGTTGAATAAGGCGAGAGGTTTAATTCTGGGCCGGTATTTGATTCCATACAAGTAAAAATGTAGATTACTTAGCCAAAACTGAGCTTTGATTATTTCATCAACTGAAAATGTTGCCCAAATTTTGGTGTCATTATGTCTTCAAATATTTGATTTAGACTTACTGAAGTAAAATTCTAAAAAAACAATTTAAATACAAGTTCTCAGCCTAGAAAAATGCTAAGTAAATTTGTATTATAAAGTATTGAATTGAATACCAACCCATGTTATTATTATTTTTTTTTTTTTACTGGTGCTCAATTATTGGTTCATTTTAACAAAGTCTTCATTAGATTAAATATGTAAAAATTCAAATTGTTTAATGTAATAATTAAATCACAAGTTACTGCCGGGAATTATTAAAGAGATAGTTGAGTTCTGGTAGAGAGAGTACAGTTTTAGTCAAACTGAATTTTAGTAATCAAATCCTACACCATTACATTACTAACTAATAATTATAACTCCACCATGCTCAAAAGGAATACAAATTTACAAATGACTAAGTAAAAAGCCTGTTATCATTCAAAAAGAGCTGTTTAAACTGAAGAGGGCGCTTTCCAAAAACGCATTTGTTTAAACCATTTAAATATTGTGCATGTGATGTTTTGTTAAAATAGTAATTAGATAGAGAGATAATAAAAAACTATCTAAAAAAAACTCTTTTGAAAAGAGGACGCATTTTAAAACGAATGTTAACGGCTGGTTCAAAATTATCGGATTCTTGTGGGGCCCCACATTTATTACAAATGGTTATGTTTATTGATATTTCAGCCGTTTCTGAACCGATTTTGATCAAATGAAGTTTATTCTTCCATTAAAATTGTATTCTCTTTCAAATTTGACACTCAGTTTAGCGCCCTCTCTACCAAAACTCAACTATCCCTTTAAAGATGGTTTTTTGTTAAACAATATATTGATGCAATATTTATCATATAGTACCAAAGGGGTTAGTAACATTCTCATTTATTTCAGAATATTTTGCACAGACTCAGGATTTATAGTGTGAATATTTCAAACAATATAGCTATAATGAATAAATAATTAGATATATTAGTTACTTTAGAAATTTTTTCTAAGTAAACTTAATCAACCAAAATAAATTTCTTGCATTGCCCCATCCATCTTGTGTAATTTATATTTTGATTATATGAACCCATTTTGGTAAATTTCAATATGACTATAGTTTTGAATTTGTCAATTCTCCCTACCATAACTCATATTATATAATAATTAATATTTTATTGAAATAACATTTATACTTATTTATTGTTAGTGAATGTGTATATATTCTGGGTTTTTTTAAAGTATAATTATACAGTTTTGTTTAGTCTTGTAACTTTAAAAAGAATAATGGTAAACCGAATTATTGGTAACAGAATATTTTGTGTGCGTTTTAATCTTATATCAAAGTGTATGTGTATATAGTAGGACCTCAATTATTTTATTGTATTTAATCATGTTTGGTTGCTATAATTTGCAATGCAATGTTTTAATTGCTCTGCATGTATTTATTATTTTGTTAATGTTAAATTGTGTATATTTTCCCAATCAGCCTTTACCTGCCTACTCGACGATTAAGCTACTTGCTTCATGCCTCTTTAAGGTGCTAGCCGTTACATTTCATGTGTACATTTTGTGTCTGATTTTTGTTTGAAAAAAACAACAACACTGAATTGAATTTGAGATTTCGAATAGTGAACTGTATAACTTGCATTAAAAGATCATAATTATAAATGTAAATTGAAGAAATATGGGGTCAGTAACATAGTGTGGTCAAAAAGATTCGGGAGGCACATATATTGTTGTGGGGCCAGACTTATATTTGTCTTATGTTTCTCCTAGTTTTTTGTGTCAAATAATTGCATGGGGGCAAGTGGACCATTTATAATATTTTTATGGTCTAGATATGACTTTATTGTTTTTGTAAAATAATTGGGGAGCGTGCCCCCCCCCCCCCCCCTCCCCCCCTCCCCCTCTCCCCCGGAGTTATACTGGGTTGGTTATATTTTCTTTGGTCTACTTAATTTATATATGACTGTTGTTGTTTTTAAATTAAATGTTAATGGAAACCTATAATGAACATTTATCATGTATATTTATGTATGTGTGGTATGAGAGGGTGTGCAATTAAAAGTGAATGCTGTTTAGAAGTGTATTCTGACAGGCCTACAATTAGTCCGTGGGCCAGAGGGGTCTACCGGTGACCCCCCCTATGATCCTCCGACTTGGGTGTCATTTTGTCCATTGATATGTCTAATGTTAGAAACAAAATGTTCCCAAGAAAAAAACTCATTTGCACTATGTTTTTTTACTACTTTTTTGGAGGTATGTAAAAATAGCACTTTTTCCTTTTTTGCTGCATTTTTTAGGGTTGGTGAAAATTGAGATTGCATTAAATGCTCTAATTTCATAATGGCTCGGTCTGTATCAACTAAACTTTGCTGATACATATGTTTACATATGCATAAGAGACAGAAAAAGTTTCATGGTCATAGTTGATTAGCTTCATATAATTATGACATCAAATTTGCATATACAAAATAATGGGAATTTCATTAAACAAAACGGTCAAAAAAACAATGTTCATGAGAACAGTTTATTTTGTTCACCGTGCAAATTATGATAATGAGCTGAAACTTATGTTGTATATTTCTAAAAGTATACTAAGATCAGAAATGGTGTAATCCTTTGAATATAATGTACACAAATTACATTTTTTATTACGTAATCACCATGCGTCATATGCAGTTTTAAGGCATATGATGGCCATGTAGAGTAGGGCCGAAGTCGGTACATATTGATTCCTCTTTTATTTCTTTATTTGAGGACCAATCACTCTCATATTTGGCACATATGTAAAACTAGTAGAGCTCTTTAGTGTGCAATAGTTAGAATTTCAAAAGGTCAGCATATGAGGGCGCTATTTACTAAAATTTGATAAAAACCTACAAAATCCCATAGATTCCGATATAATGAGGCTTTATAATGTCTGCTTTGTATAGACAACGTGATATTTTGTTTGCATTATTATGCAAATTTTCTTTTCCTAGAATGAAATTTAAGACTGTAATGCTGTATATTATATGTTTTAGGACCTAAATTAGGCATAAGTCCGTCTGAATTTCACCTTAAAAGTGGACTATGGATTGCATTACGCTACATACACACTATTTCGATTGTTTATTTAATCCTAACTCTATTAATCTAGTCCTGAGTGAGATTTTTGATAGCATATCTATTACGATATCAAATTAAGGCAAAATTGTTGGGACATCTTGCCATAAATTTGTTTTTCAATATTTTGTATTATTCTTTTTGGCATCACTTTTTTTCAGAGAAGAGAACAAATGAAAACGTCTCGTTGACAATTCATTATGTGATCCCCTCAATTATGAGTTTTTGTATTAAACTGATGGTTTTGTGTTGACAACTCGATTTTGTTTCATTAGTACAGTATGCAAGTTCATACTTCCAAGGATAATTGTACATTATGTATAATAGTTTATAATTGTCTGAATGTGACCTCGAAAATGAAATAAGAAATACATTGCGATAGATATGCTTTTATGTACCATTTGATCAGCCCTGTTAATCTAGCATTGAGTAAGTTGTTTCTTTCTGAATACATTTACGAATATCAAATATACATAACGAACACAAAATAGCTATTATACATCTACTCAGATTTAAACAGAAAACATTAGATATGATATTTTTTTGCTTGGACCACCCCTTTTAGAAAGGAAACAGCATAGTACGTCTCATTAACAAGGATGAACATTATAAGTTTGAGGTTACCAGGGTAACAGAGAGTTTACAAAAACCTATATGCACAGGGGAAGTCTGTGTGTACAGCACGGGCGTCGATCTGTCATTGATACCCATTGATCAGGGGGGGATGATCCATTCATCCATCCCCCCCTGATGAATGGGTATTACGTAAGTATCGACGCTCATGGTGTACAGCATCATTTTCTGCAACTCTTGTATACTATTCATATCCATATTCAGCAAACATGATTTTACATCATAGTTTATCTAGAGCAATTAAGTGGAGACATTCCGTTAGTCATTGACACATAGAAATGGTAAAGATGAAGTTGTAACCGTTCAATATAATTTGGCCTTCCTGAGAACCCTAAATGTTCTGGAAGGATCACGGCCTGAAAAGCCACTATGGCAACATTGTTGATATCGATTCGCTGTTTTATCCACTGTGTGGGAAACGTTGGCAGAGCATACATGTTTTAAGCTTAAATAACAACGAAGGATGGACGACACATATCTGTTGAACTTTTTTCCTTTTAAATGTATATACCTCATGAGATATCCATGGCATAAATAAGCTACGAAGATCAATGTAGACATGTCGATAACAAACGGCAATAAACCATGGTCAACCATCGTCATCAATGACCCCAAGGGGGGGGGGGGGGGGGTACTCGTGTATACAGTATTTGCAAAACGGGTCATAATTAGATCATAATTATAAATGTAAATTGAAGAAATATGGGGTCAGTAACATAGTGTGGTCAAAAAGATTCGGGAGGCACATATATTGTTGTGGGGCCAGACTTATATTTGTCTTATGTTTCTCCTAGTTTTTTGTGTCAAATAATTGCATGGGGGCAAGTGGACCATTTATAATATTTTTATGGTCTAGATATGACTTTATTGTTTTTGTAAAATAATTGGGGAGCGTGCCCCCCCCCCCCCCCCCCCTCCCCCCTCCCCCTCTCCCCCGGAGTTATACTGGGTTGGTTATATTTTCTTTGGTCTACTTAATTTATATATGACTGTTGTTGTTTTTAAATTAAATGTTAATGGAAACCTATAATGAACATTTATCATGTATATTTATGTATGTGTGGTATGAGAGGGTGTGCAATTAAAAGTGAATGCTGTTTAGAAGTGTATTCTGACAGGCCTACAATTAGTCCGTGGGCCAGAGGGGTCTACCGGTGACCCCCCCTATGATCCTCCGACTTGGGTGTCATTTTGTCCATTGATATGTCTTATGTTAGAAACAAAATGTTCCCAAGAAAAAAACTCATTTGCACTATGTTTTTTTACTACTTTTTTGGAGGTATGTAAAAATAGCACTTTTTCCTTTTTTGCTGCATTTTTTAGGGTTGGTGAAAATTGAGATTGCATTAAATGCTCTAATTTCATAATGGCTCGGTCTGTATCAACTAAACTTTGCTGATACATATGTTTACATATGCATAAGACACAGAAAAAGTTTCATGGTCATAGTTGATTAGCTTCATATAATTATGACATCAAATTTGCATATACAAAATAATGGGAATTTCATTAAACAAAACGGTCAAAAAAACAATGTTCATGAGAACAGTTTATTTTGTTCACCGTGCAAATTATGATAATGAGCTGAAACTTATGTTGTATATTTCTAAAAGTATACTAAGATCAGAAATGGTGTAATCCTTTGAATATAATGTACACAAATTACATTTTTTATTACGTAATCACCATGCGTCATATGCAGTTTTAAGGCATATGATGGCCATGTAGAGTAGGGCCGAAGTCGGTACATATTGATTCCTCTTTTATTTCTTTATTTGAGGACCAATCACTCTCATATTTGGCACATATGTAAAACTAGTAGAGCTCTTTAGTGTGCAATAGTTAGAATTTCAAAAGGTCAGCATATGAGGGCGCTATTTACTAAAATTTGATAAAAACCTACAAAATCCCATAGATTCCGATATAATGAGGCTTTATAATGTCTGCTTTGTATAGACAACGTGATATTTTGTTTGCATTATTATGCAAATTTTCTTTTCCTAGAATGAAATTTAAGACTGTAATGCTGTATATTATATGTTTTAGGACCTAAATTAGGCATAAGTCCGTCTGAATTTCACCTTAAAAGTGGACTATGGATTGCATTACGCTACATACACACTATTTCGATTGTTTATTTAATCCTAACTCTATTAATCTAGTCCTGAGTGAGATTTTTGATAGCATATCTATTACGATATCAAATTAAGGCAAAATTGTTGGGACATCTTGCCATAAATTTGTTTTTCAATATTTTGTATTATTCTTTTTGGCATCACTTTTTTTCAGAGAAGAGAACAAATGAAAACGTCTCGTTGACAATTCATTATGTGATCCCCTCAATTATGAGTTTTTGTATTAAACTGATGGTTTTGTGTTGACAACTCGATTTTGTTTCATTAGTACAGTATGCAAGTTCATACTTCCAAGGATAATTGTACATTATGTATAATAGTTTATAATTGTCTGAATGTGACCTCGAAAATGAAATAAGAAATACATTGCGATAGATATGCTTTTATGTACCATTTGATCAGCCCTGTTAATCTAGCATTGAGTAAGTTGTTTCTTTCTGAATACATTTACGAATATCAAATATACATAACGAACACAAAATAGCTATTATACATCTACTCAGATTTAAACAGAAAACATTAGATATGATATTTTTTTGCTTGGACCACCCCTTTTAGAAAGGAAACAGCATAGTACGTCTCATTAACAAGGATGAACATTATAAGTTTGAGGTTACCAGGGTAACAGAGAGTTTACAAAAACCTATATGCACAGGGGAAGTCTGTGTGTACAGCACGGGCGTCGATCTGTCATTGATACCCATTGATCAGGGGGGGATGATCCATTCATCCATCCCCCCCTGATGAATGGGTATTACGTAAGTATCGACGCTCATGGTGTACAGCATCATTTTCTGCAACTCTTGTATACTATTCATATCCATATTCAGCAAACATGATTTTACATCATAGTTTATCTAGAGCAATTAAGTGGAGACATTCCGTTAGTCATTGACACATAGAAATGGTAAAGATGAAGTTGTAACCGTTCAATATAATTTGGCCTTCCTGAGAACCCTAAATGTTCTGGAAGGATCACGGCCTGAAAAGCCACTATGGCAACATTGTTGATATCGATTCGCTGTTTTATCCACTGTGTGGGAAACGTTGGCAGAGCATACATGTTTTAAGCTTAAATAACAACGAAGGATGGACGACACATATCTGTTGAACTTTTTTCCTTTTAAATGTATATACCTCATGAGATATCCATGGCATAAATAAGCTACGAAGATCAATGTAGACATGTCGATAACAAACGGCAATAAACCATGGTCAACCATCGTCATCAATGACCCCAAGGGGGGGGGGGGGGGGGGTACTCGTGTATACAGTATTTGCAAAACGGGTACCTATGTGTCGCTTCAAAGACCCCTGTTTTACAGCCGATCCGGCCGCTCCTAAGGGTCCCATCTTTCATCAAAAAAGGCAGATCGACGCTCCTAAGCTTCCCATTTTTATTTTGAAAAGGCCAATGGCCGCTCCTATGTATAAGTCTCTTTTCATCAAAGACAAAAAACAAGGCCGCTTTTAAAAGCTCTGCCTCGTGATAGAATCTCTCCCGCGCGGGTACATCAGTGAAGGCATTCTCTGCTGCAGATTGATAAACTGTTTGTTTTCAAGGAGATTATTGGTTGTTGTTTTTTACTGACCCCCACCTTCAATAGCAGTTTAGAGCTTGTTTCATGCATTATCTCGTATCATCACACACATTCCTGCCAATGTCGGGAAAATCTGAGCGCTACGTCGTTTGCCTCTGTCAGATCTTTGATTGTGCACATTCAATGTACCAGATCACAATTAAGCAGGTGGTCCATGATCTGAGGGACTTGATCGCACTCGCGTTTGTTGCACCTTCCATATATCCCAAGTTCATCATGTTGGTTTGCATCTTCCCATGCCTGCCAAAGCATATTCAGGCTACGCAAAGTCATCAAGGGTTGGTTGAATCCTGCTGACAGTTTCTATGATGGCACCATAGGCATACACTACTGGCATGTCCTAAAGCTCAATCTCTCTTCCCAGAGTTTAAGCCTCTTGAAGCTTTCCGTGACTTAGTGGGCCAAGGATGCAGTGGGTGTCCTTCGACCTCAGTCGTTCCTTCTGGCTTTCAGCAGCCCTATTTATTTCAGGGGGTGCGATGCCAGATGCCAGATATCAGATATATGTTATCAGTCCTCGTTCGTCACATACATCATGTGATATAACGGAAGCTTGTGTTCTTCGTTGCATGTGCTGAACTTTCCCACATCCGTGCAGGCATACTCTGCAACATATTATAAGTGAGAGCCAGAGCGGTAGATCTGATTGTTGACCTTTCCATCGAGCTTGGTGATATAGGCCTTGTACTTTTGAAAGATCTATCTAAGGTCACCCCTAGATATGTAGAGACGACTATCACAGTGTCCCAGTCTAGTTCCATTCCAAGTCATCTTCAGTTTCTGGTTTACATGCATGTTATTCAAATAATCGCCCCCCCCCCCCCCTCGATGAATAAGTATCAATGACAGATCTACTATGCTCATGGATGTTGAACAGAGTTGGGCCAGAATGCTTCCTTGGGGAGGCCATTCTTCTGCCTGCGCCAACGACTCTTCTTTCCAAACAGCTCAACCAACTTTTTCAATCAGGGTCTTGACCATTTTGGTCAGGTGCATGTTGTTTACATTCAGTAGTTTGTGTAGAGCCTGTGGTGGTTGACAGTAGCATCAGCTGTTGAGAGGTCTAAAAACACAACTCCAGTTAAGACACTTACTGGAAACCATTTTCTATATGTTGGGTAAGGTTAAGCAGTTGTCTTGTGCAAGACTTCCCAGACCGGAATCCTGCCTGCTCCTTCATCAGAGATGGTTCTACAACTGCACATAAGCAGGTCAGAACTAGTCACTTGAACAGCTTGAAGGTGTGGCAAAGAAGTGGTCTGTTTAACGCTTTTTTGCTGATAGGTTTTCTTCTGGAGCTTGCATGTTCTGATGGATGTCGTTCCGCGACAGGGAAAGTGTCCTCCCAACAGAGTTGTCCACACATGTCAATGTTGTCATGGTAAGATTTACATTTAGGTGGTGTATGTTTATGATTGTACTGAGTGTGATATTAATATGAAAGACCATTACTGTGTTGTGTTCTTGTGCTCTTGACTACAATTCAAAGGTCTTCAGCATAAATTAGAATTGTTTCAGCAGTTTGGTTAAGTGAAATCTATTATTGTAACCTCATTTACATGTTAAGGATGAGCCAGTGGCTTATGGTTTCATATGCATAGGTAGCAATTGCTGTTGGTTTTAAGATATCTTATATGGACGGTGGCAAATTAATTACTTAGCTCGTGATTAATAACATTGGTCAGGAGCCAGCCTGCCCAAATTTGGGGGTGCTCTTTTGTGATTGCGTGGTACTGGTTTAGGATCAAGCGCTTCAAAAGCATAAAGATGTGGCGCAGCTAGATGGTAGTTTTATTTTGGTATAATTCTGTATCATAATTTCCTGGCGTAAAGATACATGTTGGCATTATATCTCATCACTACAGCTAGTATATGAAACAGACGGTGTAATGCTTAAGTTCCATGATGAAATTTGATGTATATACATTATTTGTCACCTTTATTCATAGTTAAGAAAAACAATCATGAAAGATTGAATCTAACGGACATCAGCTATCGCCACAGCCATGCTTTCACATGCCGTCATGCTAGCAGATCATATTTGAGGTGTCAGTGATTAATGGAATGTTCTTAGTATCCCGTTTATTATGAATATTGGCATAGTACGTTGATTTTGGTAACAAAATAAGAGCGCAAATGTTGCAAAAGAATTTAACAGTTCTACACACACATACGTTCCCATGCATGTGCCTCTAAATTCTAGACAACTTTTCATGATCTGAAACATTTTTAATCATCATCATCATCAAGTTCAGGTGGCACTGTAAAGCGCTGCTGTGGTCTTCACGAGAGCACGCCATGCAACTCTGTCTTCTGCCAAGTGTGTTGCACCCTTCATTCCTTCCCCGGACACTCTCTTGATATCGTCAGTCCAAGATGTAGGTGGACGACCTCTGCCAAGTTTTCCTTCAATTGCGCCTTGCAGTATTCTTTTCTCAATTCCTTCAGTTCTCCTAACGATGTGCCCGAAGTACTTCAATTTTCGTTCCATAATTCCCCTTCTGATAATTAAGTCAGTACCAATCTTGTTCAGACATTTGTCTTTCTATCTTGCCAAGACACCTGTAAAAGCCTTCTGTAGCACCACATCTCAAAAGCGTCAACTCTTTTTCTGTCGTTCTTTGTCATGGCCCAAGACTCGCATCCATATGTAGCAATGGAGAATGCAGTTGCACGAAGAAGTCGAACCTTCAGATCGAGTGACAGGCCTCGGCTTCTCCAGATATGAGACATGCTCTGCACAGTTGATCTTGCTATTGCCAGTCTTCTCCTTATCTCTGTGGTGCTTCCTCCTTTGTTATTGATTATGGAACCTAAGTAGTCAAACTGACTGACTACTTCAATCGTCTTTCCATCTATGGTGAAATCGTTGTTGTTGCTGTCTTTGTCGACTACCATTATTTTAGTCTTTTTAGTGTTCAATAGAAGATCTTTCTCTTCACTCGCCTTTTTAATACGGTTCAATAGGTCAATGAGCTCCTCTCTACTGCTGCAAACTAGAGTAGTGTCATCCGCATACCTCAGGTTTGTGATCTTTGTACCCCCGAAATTCACTCCTCCGTTGAAACCTTCCAGTGCCTCTCTCATGATGTCCTCAGAATATATATTAAAAAGGTTTGGAGATAATATACAGCCCTGACGTACACCTCTGCCTATTTCAAACCACTCAGTATCCCCACTACTGGTCCTCACTGTAGATTCTTGGTCCTGGTAAAGATTCTTGATCAGTCCTACTATGTGACTTGGGAATCCCATCTTTGTCATTGTATCCCACAGTTGATGGTGGCTTAGACAGTCGAATGCCTTACTGTAATCTATGAAGCACATATAAAGAGGCTGTTTGAGTTCTCTGAATTTCTCGATTACATTTCTGATGTTAACAATCTGATCTCTTGTCCCCCTGCCTTCACGGAGCCCTGCCTGCTCTTCTGAGATCTCTTCTTTCAGCTTGACTTTCATTCTCCTTCTAATGACCTTCAGAAGTACTTTACTTGCATGACAAATCAAGCTTATTGTCCGATGATTTGAACATTCTTTCAGATCCCCCTTCTTTGGTAATGTTATTTTCTCTTGCCATGGTAATGATAAAGGCATGCATGTGTGTGTACTCATTTAGTTATCACATGACGTTTCTGTCACTTTTGTAGGGTAGGTATCAAAAGAAATGTCATGCCAAACAGAAGAATAATACAAATATTGAAAAACAAGTTTCTGACTAGAATTGTTCCCAAACATTTTATCTTAACTTGATATTGGAGTAAAAATGCTATCACAAATTTCACTCGGGACTAGATACGTAGGGTTACTATTAAATTAATAATCTGAAATTGTTTGTATGTAGCGTAATGCAATCCATAGTCCACTTTTAAGGTGAAATTCATACGGACTTATGCCTAATTTAGGGCTTAAAACATATACTATACAGCATAACAGTCTTAAATATCATTCTATGAAAAAAAAATTGCATAATAATGCAAATAAAATATCACGTTGTCTATACAAAGCAGACAAATAGAGAAAAAAGCCTCATTATATCGGAATCTATGGGATTTTGTAGGTTTTTATCAAATTTTAGTAAATAGCGCCCTCATATGATGACCTTTTGAAATTCTAACTATTGCACACTAAAGAGCTCTACTAGTTTTACATATGTGCCAAATATCAGAGTGATTGGTCCTCAAATAAAGAAATAAAAGAGGAAGCAATATGTACCGACTTGGGCCCTACTCTACATGGCCATCATATGCCTTAAAACTGCATATGACGCATGGTGATTACGTAATAAAAAACGTAATTTGTGTACATTATATTCAAAGGATTACACCATTTCTGATCTTAGTATACTTTAAGAAATATACAACATAAGTTTCAGCTCATTATCATAATTTTCATGGTGAAAAAAATTAACTGTACTAATGAACATTGTTTTTTTGACCGTTTTGTTCAAGGAAATTTCCATGATTTTTCATATGCAAATTTGATGACGTCATAATTATATGAAGCCAATCAACTTTGACCATGAAACTTTTTCCGTGTCTTATGCATATGTAAACATAAGTATCAGCAAAGTTTAGTTGATACAGACCTCTCCATTATGAAATTAGAGCATCTCATGCAATCTCAATTTTCACCAACCCTAAGAAATGCAGCAAAAAATGAAAAAGTGCTACTTTTACATACCTCCAAGAAAGTAGTAAAAAATCATAGTGCAAATGAGTTTTTTTATTGGGAACATTTTGTTTCTAACATTAGACATATCAATGGACAAAATGACCCCCAAGTCGGAGGATCATAGGGGGGGGGGGGGGGTTGGGGGGGGGGGGGTCACCGGTAGACCCCTCTGGCCCACGGACTAAATTACTTATTATTAAATCTTTATTACATACAGGCTATGGTGACATGCATGTGCAGTAATGATATGACTACGATGGTGAATGACATCTATTTAGTTGTGATGGTTTATAATCAGTGATAAGTTTGCTAGTGATGTTGGTGGTGGCACACATTAGAACAAGAAGTAACCTGTTGGATTTATTTAGTTGAATTTATTGTTCTTTGTTGTTGTTTGTTTGTTTGTTTGTTGTTGTTGTTTTTTTGTTGTTTTTTAGGGTGGGGGTCAACAACTAAATTGCTCTTCTCTAGTCTTGTTGACAATAAAGACAACAATCTAAACCATTGCATAACCTACATGTAATCCATAAGAACAATTTCCACCAAATATAAAACAGTTTAGCATGCCAACTTACACTCCCATACACAATTGGCCCCATAGCATTAGGATTTTTGTCTTTAATATGAAGACTAAATCAGAACTCAAAGCTGTACATGATACATTCAGCAAGGGAAATAGTTAACTGATGAAATGATAAAAAAAAACACACTGTATTGGAGAGCATAATCAACATTGTATTTACCGGCGTAATCGCCGCATACTTTTTCCTCAAAAAAAATAAGCATAGTTGTGGTGCGGCGCATACGCGGCGATAGTCAAATTTTCACTCTTGACTGACCTCAAAACAACACATCTCAGCAGGTATGGGACTATAGGTTGTATTGCACTGTATTGGATTGGGTGATAAAACATTATTTAGCCAAATTGTCTACGTTTACCCTGGCCTAGAATGGTTTCTCACCCTTTTTGCCGATATTTGCTAAATCTGATACGTTTTTAACTTCAAAGTTACAAAACAAATGCACTGCCAGCGCCGCGCTTGCCTGCCATCGATCTAGCTACTTGCGTTATGGATGCAGCGCATGATCGCCAGTTTTCCTAGCGCACTTTTCTCCCACTTTTTTTTTTTTCAATTTCAATGCTCAAAAGTCCGCATGCGGTGTTTACGCGGATGCGGCGATTACGCCTGTAAATACGGTACGTAAACACTATACACGTGCTTTTATGAGAGAAAAAACATCTCATGAATAATAATGATATGCTAATGAGAAAATTTGTGCGTAAATATGCAAATCATATAAATACAGCGCGCAAGTTGAACTGCGCATGCTCAGTAGAACTTCGCTGCTGTACAGTTTCAAAACAATTAAAATACTTTTACGTAAGAAATAGCATTAAATGGGATCATCCGGCGCCTCATGAATATTCAAGACCTAGATAAATCGCTTCTAATTTGACGGTATTTTTGGCCGAGTTTCCTCTCTAGTCTTTATATTATAGTTACTCTATGGGCGGAGTGACATGATTTTTGAAGCTCCCGTGTACTACTTCTCTACGTCATCGCGTAGTGACCTAGAAATACTTGACCAATCCATAGAAGTATGAATAAACAAACCAACCCGTTTATAACTAGAAGGCTCACTTAACGCGCGCAAGTCACGTGTCCCATAGACTTTGTACATGGGCAACATGGCGGAGTGAACCGATTTTTGAAGCTCCCGTAGCCCACTTCTCTACGTCATCGCGTAGTGACCTAGAAATACTGGACCAATCATCATGCTATGCAGTGCGTAGACTATCGCGCCTATTTTCCTGCGCACTGTCCTAGATTTCATCACGCTTATGAGAACAATGGGAGCCATTGGGACGTATGCATATGAACTTGTTTTATTGACCTCGATCCCGTGACGACGCGTTTGAACTACTCTGTGATTGGTTAACTGTAGTTCCCAAGTAGCCCATAATGCAACCAGTTGTGGGCTCTTCCGGTGAGCAAAAATCGCTGCACTCTGGCAGCAGTGACACCCCCCTGGACCAATCATCATGCTATGCAGTGCGTAGACTATCGCGCCTATTTTCCTGCGCAGTGTCCTAGATTTTATTACGCTTATGAGAACAATGGGATCCATGGTGACGTATGCATACGAACTTGTTGTATTGACCTCGATCCGGTGACGACGCGTAGGAACTACTCTGTGATTGGTTAACTGTAGTTCCCAAGAAGCCCACAATGCAACCAGTAGTAGTACCTTCCGGTGACCAAAAATCGCGTCACTCTGGCAGAGTGACACCCCCCTGGGTGTGACTCCCATTGTTCTCATAAGCGTGATACAATCTAGGACAGTGCGCAGGAAAATAGGCGCGATAGTCTACGCACTTCATAGCATGATGATTGGTCAAATCTTTCTAGGTCACTACGCGATGACGTCTAGTGGTATTCCTCGGAAGCTTCAAAAATCGAGTCACTCCGCCAACTTGTCCATGTACAAAGTCTATTGGACACGTGACTTGCGCGCGATAGTCAGCCTTCTAGTTATAAAGGATGCACGGTAGTAATTATTATCCCCATCGACTTAAAAAAACTATGATTTCAATCTACGATAAAATTAAAACGATTGCATAAAGTTTCCTAATTTTTTTGATATATCACTGTATCATGGTAGATCTATCAACAGAAAAAATTAAACAAAATTGATGCAGCGGAAAATTAATAAAATGAGCCTTGAACGATGAATACATATTTTTCAATAGTCTTGTCTGAAGGAGTCCAGATCTGCATGCTTTGCACTGAATAATCAACAAAAGTAATTATTTACCAGATTTATCCAGATTTTGGGCTTATTATGGAAGATAGCATTACCTTAATGCCAAATCCAGCATAAAAATACAGATAATAAGAACTTGGGTATTGTTCATGATTCATGTTCTGAAAAAAAATTACGTCATCTTTCCTCCGCTACTTTGCGAGAAAAGTCGAAAAGGCTGAATTACCACCGTGCGACCTAAACGGGTTGGTTTGTTTATGGGCAATTCCATGATTAGATGGACATTCAACCAAAGTTTCAATTTAATTTTTCTCAAATCCTGGTTCTTTTTAAAGCTATTATCTCAGGAATCACAATAAAATGTGTCCCGCCATTCTCAGGGGAGCCTAAAGTCGCAAGATGTCGAACCTCAGAAATCACGATTTATTTTAATTTGCATGAAAACGTGAAAAAAAAATATTGTTGCCTCATGCATTTCCCTGATATCTGTTCTATCGGTACGCAAAATATCCAGTACAAATATCAAGTGAAAAGGTACAAATTAAGCAGAGTTTTGAAGCATGTTTTTTGCGGGTTTGAAAAGTTTGCTTTCCAAAATTATTTGGCACTAAAAGCGATCGATATTAAGCTCCGCCTCTTAACATCCCCTTTGTGCTAAGTTGGAAATCTCGGTCGCTGTCAAGAGCGGCCAGCGCACATCGAGATGCTTTAATCCCTAATGACTGCGCAGCCGCTTGCACGGAGATTAGTAATCCAAATGGCCTCCTTTGTATAGTGCAGCCCCCAGCCCCTGCCCCCCCCCCCCCCCCGGTTTCGCGGCCCCTGAAACCAAACATAAAACGCTATTTAGAGCCTGCTTTAAGTTTGCTAAAGCACAATCCCGCTCTTTATACCCACATTTTGAAGTTGACTGAGGCTCGCCTCCGTTACTTAGACACCTGTTTCAAAATTGTCTAAGGGACATCCCCGCCAAAAGAACGAAAACAAACCCTGTACCAACCGATCCCCCCCTTGGTACCTGGGGCCTCCCCCTCCAAAATATCTAGCTTCGATACCCCGTTTTACTTTTCACGTATCAACATACTGTTCTTTGTAATAATTTTTACATAACTGCCATGGACCAGACGCAAGTTTGCATTCCTAAAAACAAACGCAAAAGTGCGCATTTAACACGGCATGCAAGAAGCTAGCAGCATGAAGTGTGGTTGAAATTTGCACTCGTTTGTCGGTCGTTGCCAATATACAGAGGGAAGGGATTACAATTACTGTAGTGCGTGTAATATACACCTAAGTAAGCTGAATGCAAATTGGCAATGATAAACCAAAATAAACGAAAGCCGGATGTATTCAGCTTTCCAGATACAGTCTACCTTACTGGATTGTAGTTAAACAAAGAAACTAAAAATACTACATGATGACGTCGCTGGGTATGAACACTTAATTTATGAACTCTTGTAAGCCCCGTCCGCGTCGCAGCTTTATTTTTCAAAAGGAACCGCACGCGCGATTGCGGTATGGTTTCATCAAAGGATGCAGGAGGGTCTAGCTGAACTGCCTGTCAATATCGATTAATCGAACAATAACCAGAGCCAGAGCGGAGCCCCTTTTGTTACGTGAAAGTGCTCGCTGTTGTATCATGTGCGCGATGTGTACATATCTCTACAAAGCATGGATAATATTCAACAGTTTCTGGAGGGAAGGTGTATATCATACATATTTACTGATATGCAAGTTTTCAAGAAAATTGAATAAAGGTTGTTACGACATTCTATTCATGCAATCGGTTCATTAATGGCCTGCTTAAAACGCTAATTTCACTTTCGAAATGGATGTAAAGTTTCTTGAGCTATTTTGTCGGCATCTTATTTCCAGACCGTTCAATATTTGCCTTAGAAAAACGTCAATAAATCTGCGTTGCAGAAACGAACTAAATACAAATCCAGAAAATCAACTTTGTCGACTTTACGTTCTTCTCAGTAGGACGGGTCACAAATAGAGAGAGCTTGAACTTCCCACCTGTAAATCATACTGTCGTGTCCTCGTTACTGAGATACAGAATTATACATGAAATGGCATATGTGGGACTACACATGCTTTTAACACAGTTTTATAGGATTTTAAAGAAAAGTATAATTTCCTTTTCATTGTTCTCTTTTTGATACTGTAAAACACTTCATATTACACCAACCAGTGTCTCCACTATGAATTTGAAATGCATTTTCATGCTTAAAACATCATTTTAATTTGGATGGACAAACTGTAACGTTACTAACCGTGACGTTACTAACCATGTTTTTTTGTTTCTGCAAAAACCAAAAAGACATATTTCAATATTTGATACATCACACCAATTATAAATGTTATTACCCAATATTCGGATATATTATGAGTTTTAGATCCGAATTCATACCTCACTTATGCCGAGTAAATGTTATAAAGTCATCATATTGAGGGTTAAAGGCATATATGCGTGGGTTATTAGACGCGTGGATCCATCTTGCGCACTTTTACGCACGGTACGTAATCCCCATTGGCTCAGTTATAAGTAGCGATCGCAAACTGTCCCATTTCTGAATACCCGAGTCAAAAATGCATTAAAAATAGTCGCGTTCGGAATGTTTGTACTAGTCGAATGGAGATCCATCAGAGATGTTTACGAGCGAAAATATCACGTAACACGCTTAACCGCAACCGACTTCAAAGTGCCGCCGTTTGATGGCTAGGTGACAGCGTGAGAAATTTGTTTGCTGCATGCAATTTCATAAGAAGGCCTTTGTTCAGATATTTCGAGGCACCTCTCTTCGATCGATCCAACATATATCTTGAGTTTACCTCGAGAGATTACGGTGGAGTCGATTTGGAATTTGCTGACTACCCTTTATAACCCACGCATATATGCCTTTAAAGTTGAATTACGAATTTTAACCGATTTTAATAGAATTTTAAATCGATCACATCGGACTTCTGCCCATATCTTGCTTTTTCTTGATCGATTTTCTCCCATATTTTAATATGTTGTAGCTGAGGTTATGCTCTAAAAGAAGTAAGGTCAAAACTTTCCAACAATAGGAATAGGAACTATATAGCGTGTCTCAATACAAGTGTGATTTGTCTGCAGCGCGTATTTGCGCGCGTAACGCAGATGAATACATGTTACCTCTTTTTTGACATATTTTGCAATTCGTATACCTTCCTTAACATGCCCTATCATTTTTTAGAATTGTGGACTTATAATTAAAGATTTAGCGCGCGTCAAAGTCAAAATATGGTAAAAACATACTTTTTTTAATCGACCATAACTTTGTTTAAAGTCCATAAACCGACAATTTTCTTTCAATATTCTGAACAATTAAGAGTTGTAGATTCGAATTCATACCTCATTTATGCCAAGTAAATGTTATGACATCATCATATTACGCGTTGAAAGGTCAATATCATCATATCGTTATTTCAATACCTATAACCTTAATTCGTCAAAAGTGACGAATTCAACATCTAGTTATTTAATTACTATTGACCATAGTCATCAGGTACATTTCAAACGCACACAATGATATTGCATACTTTCTCAACTCCCCAGGGAGTATACTAGCCGAGCTGCCAGTGGTGGTGGCGCTAAGGCTAATTAACACCCGACTATAGTACCCATTTATACACCTGGGTAGAGAGCAGCAATTGTGGATAAATTGGCTTGCTAAATGACAAATACAGTAATGATGATGATGATGATGATGATGATTATAATGACAATGATGATGATGTTGATCATAACGATGATGATGATGATAACGAAAGGACCGTAGCCAGGGGTGTTGCGTTGATCTTGTTGATGATTATCATTACTAGTATCATGAATATTATTATTAGCATCATTATAATTATTACTCCCCACACCCCCCCCCCCCCCCCTCCCGCATTGATGATGGTTATGACGATGATGAGGAGGAGAAGAAGGATGATAGTCATGATGACATGTCCGTAGCATTAATTATGATCATTATGCGTAAGGTGTGTAGTCATGCAGAGTTACATGTTATTATTCTTGTGTACACATTCTTTTTACTTATCATTTTATTGTTTCATTTCAGACGTTGATGAACTTACCGAATATTACAAATGATAAAACGGCAAACTGTGTTATATTTGAATCTAGCGAATATGTTTTAAAATATATTATCGCATTAGCACATGCATAAAAAGTTGGAACTTGGAACACAGGCTTTAAATAGTAAACGTATACTTCCATGCATGTATATTCACTAAATTTTCTAAGGAAACTACATGGTAAACCTTGTTGGGAATATTATTGACTTTTTAGTCAAAGGTCAAAGGTTTACACGAACAATACGAAGCTGTGCACAACCCATTTGCCTAATCATTACGATCAATATGCCATCGTAATGAAAAGATGATTTCCATTAAAATGGTATCAAATTCCAATGATTTTGATGAATGGAAAGGGTGGCAGTATTCAATAGAAAGAGAAATTTTTAAAATCTGGTCAGCACAGTCATGCACTCGTAAATTAAATGCGTTGAGCCATTTTGCGACATTTCACTTCCTGCCTCCCCCTATTATCTGGGCTACTGCAATCGCCCCTATTGCATAATCACTACAAAAAATGCACCGTTTGAAAGGTATATAATGAGGCTTTATTGTGACACCAATTTCGAATATGCTAACTAAAGAATATGAGAGATATGATCGATCAAACTTGAGTTTCCGAACTTTTTTTTAGGGGTTTAAATGACCGAAGAATCAATCAAGTACTTAAATATTCTTACAACTTCTGATCTATTCATTCTTTCTTTCATGTGAGATTGTTATTTTGTAGCATGCATATAATAACTCGTATCCAGTGGCGAACCCAGGATTTTTTAAAGGGGGTGGGGTGTTTACTTTTTCCTGGGGGGAGGGGGGGGGGAGGGGTAGTCGGATACAAATGTTGAAGCCGAGACCAAGTACCTTCACAATTTATGAGACCGAGACCAGGTCGGGTCCACAATTTTCGAGGCCGAAACCAAGACCAGGTGGTTGTGAATCCTGTAAGCAGGGGGGGGGGGGGGGGGGGAGGTGGAGTGGCGGACACACGATTTTCCAGGGGGGCCCAAAAGAAAAATTACGGATGATCCCACGACGCGAGGAAGCGAAGCGACCCAGGGGGGAGGGTGTTGTAGGGGGGTGTCCCCCCTCCCACGGTGTGGAGCTTTTTCAATTGTTATCATAAAATGGTGGGATTTGGTGCATATTTGGCTGGGTAGTTTTGTATTCATCTTTCCTTTTTCTTTACCATCATCCGAATTAAAAGGAGAGAGAATAAAGATATAAGAAACAACAAATGTTTTCCCCGTTTGAATTTCTATAAAACGAAACAATACCTCAATTATTTTAAGGTAATTTGCATAAATATGATAATGCGAGCCAGCGGTGTGAGATTGAACATTTTAGCACTTCACATCTAAAATTTGCCATTTGTTTCAATATTCATTGTATGGTATATTCGTGTTATGTGTATGATTATTGCGTTTTGAAGGGGTAATATCTAAATACCCGAGGTTGTAGAATATGATATTATACATACGAATGCGAGCTTGAAAAATGTAGCAACTTACATCGGAAAATTGCCATTTGTTTCAATATTCTTATTGTATGGGTATATTCGTCTATGACTCATGATATGGCGTTATTAAGGGATATCATCCGAGTTTATGAAATATTATGTATGCGACTGCGAGCGGAGCGAGCTTGAAAATTTTCAATACAATTATTATTGTATGGGTATATTCGTGTTATGTGTTATAATATTGCGTTTTGAAGAAAAAAAATATATATATATACACCCGAGGTTGTAGAATATTATATACGAATGCGAAGCGGGCTGCGCTGCGCTGCACGCCGAAAAAAAAAACTACGCGTGGTGCACACGACCGGCCCTTTCCGTAGATTTTTTCATCGAATTTTCTGGTTTTTCCTTCTCTTCTTGCTCGTACCCTACTTTTAACCAATCAGGAGTGCCATATGTCGCGTGCACTGCGAATAAAATGATTGTACATTCAATCTGCAGAAATTGATCATGTTACACACAAATAATTCAAGTATCCTTTTATTGAAAGTATATTTGCTGAAGAAAAAATAATAATAATAAAAAGTTAGGGGTAGGGATAACCAGGAGTGTATGGACAGTGTCTTTAGTAATTTGTTTTTAGCTAGTTTTTGCGCTTTTCGAGGCCGAGACCACGGTTTTCGCACTTTCGAGGCGAGACCATCGAAAATGACGGTCGAGACGCTAAAAATTTGCTCTAGAGACCATTTACAATTTGAAAAGGGGGAGGGGGGTGTTTCAAACACCCCCAAACAAACATGTTAGGGTCTAAGGGGGGGGGGGGGGGGGGGGGGGGCAACACCCCAAACCCACCCCCTCCCCCCTGGTACGCCTATGCTCGTATCTTTACACAGGTTTCTTGTAAATAAGCTCAACATATTTGTATTCTGACAATGAATCATCTAGGCATATCAAGTGCGAGAATGTATGTACATTTAAGAGAGTTTTTATTGGGGAGTAATTTTGTATTTAAAGCATCCAAATTACAGCGTTATCCAATTAAAATTTAACATGGGTGCCATATTTATCCCCTTCTAGCTACTGAAAACTTTGCAGATGATTTGTAAAAGGCGGACACTCCCATTAATGCTGTATTCACACAATGTTCTTTTCAAACACCTACCATTAGCTATAGGGAACTAATTAATTAACCATGTTATTTCAATTTGAATGCAGTTATTTTAAATTTGTCTGTCCATTGGTGAATATGAATAGAAGGGAGAGAGACCGAAAAAAGGTGGTTATGAAATTGAATGAAGGTTCACAAAAATGAATGCTCGATATTTACTTTTGAATGTGGCAGATGGAAAATCGCTGGCGCGGAAAGTGAAATTGAAAGACGAAATAAAACATTTAATGAAGATCATCGGAGGCTAGACTAGTTGTGGTGAAATTGAATGATCCGATTATCAATTTGATCGAAAAAAATATAAATTGGCTGGAAAATATAATAAAACATATGAAGATACAATAAAAACAAATGTAATGCTTATAATAACAGATATTAGTACATGTATATATTGTTTTATAATAATCATTGAAAGATGAATTTATATGATATTATGCTTTCATAAAGGCAGAAGAAATGCTAAAGATAACATACCTGCTGATGAAGACATGCAGTCCAGGCAAAGACATAGCCTAACCATTCGTGGTTCTTCATCCTATACATCTCGCCCCAAGTAATGGATGTCTTCTTCATCCAGTAATCGACGATGGGGGCAATGGCAACCTCGTTGTGAATTCAAAGACGATTTCCATGACGAACCACTCTTGACCAACATATTCCAACCAGATCCTTCACGGATTGTCGGTACTGATGAAGTAAAGATTTGTATTATTGATTGTTGATTTAGATCTTATGACACTGAGGTGAGACCCATCTTTGTAAAGATATTGATAATGGTGAAATTCAAACCCCTGGTTATTATGTAATGAAATATGATAGAAATCGATTTGTGGAGGGGTTATTACATACTTATATTATAAATAATATTGGTTTTGTATGCAGAGAAGATTTGATAGTAAGTAAACAGTTATACATGATTATTCTTGAAGTTAAACGAAATAAACCGAAACCATAGGCTTACCCAGGGCGCCAAAATAATGACTGTTGTGGGGATTTGAACCCCCACCCCCTTTAAAAATTTTAACTGGTCTCGAGACCACATTTTAGCGGTCTCGACCGTCATTATCTCTGCCTCGAAAAGTGCGGAAAACCCTGGCCTTGGCCTCGAAAATGTCGAAAATTCGCGGTCTCAGCTTCGAAAATTGTCTACGACTATTGTCAATATCTTCACCAGCGGTAGCGGCGCTGACATATCTGATTGGGCGGTGGATTTATGAATTTCACAGAAGGATATTGATTTCTTCCGATATTTCTGTATTAGCTTTCAACCAAAAAGCGCTAAATCCACTTTTTCAACTTCCGAGGAAAACAATTTTCTTTTTCCCACTTTGTACACGTGCCTATATATGGGAATATGAAAAATTGAACTATATTTTTTTTATCTTTAGTGAGTTATTTGTCGTAAAATGTGGATTCCTAGATAGCTACGTAGATTATACATG
>JBAMJV010010108.1:0-49619 GCA_037951105.1 Echinarachnius parma
ATGCAGTTACTTTAAAGGTCACATTTTTGTAATCTTTTTGTTCACACCCCTGCAATGGTCCTACAGGCGAGAACAAAATGCTAAAGGCCCAGTCCCATACTGACGATTTTCACGGCGACCCGCAACGACTCGCAACGATTTACTAGAACGAATCGACTCGATTTAGCCACGATTTAACAACGAATTGGGAATAATTGTACGGCGATTCAAGACGAATATTCGTTCTTCGTCGTTGTTCGACGAGTCAGTTCGTCCTTCTTTTGTCTTTAACCATTGCGGTAGAAAAATCGTGGCAGAAAAAAAGTTGTGGTCCCATAGTGGCGATTTTTACGGCGACTCGCAACGAATTATCATTTCGTGGAGAAAATCACTTGAGTCGTCGCGAGTCGTTGTAGATCGTTGCGAGTGGTTGTAATTCGTTCTTCGAACCGTTGCGCATCGCGAAGAACGCCATGAATCGTGTTAGCACAACGAATGTTTTGAACCGGTTCAAAACTATCGCCATGTCGCAACGATTTCCTCACATTCTTTTCATGGAACAATCGGTCAGTGCACAATATGAACAATCGGACTTTTTGAGTCAGTTCCACGGGCGTAGATCTGTCATTGATACCTTTCAACAGGGGGATGATCTATTCATTCACCCCCCCTCGTGATGAATAGGTATTACGTAAGTCTCTACGCCCATGGTCAGTTAAAAAACGGACAGCGGTGATCTTCACAACGAAGCGATACGAGTCGCAACGAATTGCAACGATTTGACACGAATATGCAACGGTAAATACAATGATTTTTGGTGAAAATCGTCGTGGCGTGGCGATTGTTTTGAACAGTTGAAGACGGCGATTTTGGCTCCGCTTTCACGATTTTCTTCACAGTGCCCGACGGTTTTGGGGGAAGAACCGATACGATGTAACACGATGCAACACGACCTAAGCGATTTTCTCGACGAATGTCAAATCGTTGCGATTCGCCGTGAAAATCGTCAGTATGGGACTGCGCCTTAAGGATAACTTTTTCATAACTTGGAATAAGGTAATGATTTTGCCCTTAAATGCCAATGAATTACAATTGATGAATACAATCATTTCAAAGCTAATGAATTATCCCGAACAATAGATAATATCTCCCGTTACTTTGTGCGCAAATAGTGCGCTTTCAAAACTCTTGTGGGGGAGGGGAAGAGGGGGAGGGGGAGGGGGTGGGGGGGGGGGGGGGGGTGCTAGGCCTGCAGCCCCCAGCCCCACCCCTTCAATTACCTATATGATCATGATGATTCCTCAGCCCTGATTAATGGCACATTGTGACAAAGACATCAGTGATGATGATGGATAAATGATTGGCTTCTTTTGGAATGCAGCCAAGATGGGAAATGCCACGAAATTCTTTGGGGCCGAACTTATCAATAAAATACCTCCTGTCATTTTGGTCTACATTTTGTCAATGCACGTTTTTTGTCATTGCAAATAAGAAAAAAAGTTGTAATATGCACCGAGAGCCGTACAATATATGTTGTTTGTCTTTGTTTCCGAAATCAAATAATTATAAGCGAGTATATCAATAAAGTTAACGATAGGATTTGCCCTTTTAAATAGAATGACAGGAAACCGATGTTTTGTGCATTGGGGGTCCAACTTAATTGAAACAATGTAGAAATTGTGGCTGGTCTGCAAATAAAAATTTAATGGACAACATCCGCTTAGATAGTTGCAACCTTAAAACTGTTTTGGACGTATTCTGAAAATGCGAGGCAATTAAACTTAAAAAAAAAGAGTTCACAATTGATAATAACAATTAAGTTAAGTACAAATGGTAACGCGTTGCCAATATCCACTAGGCCAGTGGGAACCTTAAGCTGTTTTCAAGGTTTCCAAGCCAATTAACAATTAACAAACAGTTCGCCAATCACCAAAAAACGGTTCGCCAATCACCATTAATGTAGGTATTACTCTTGGACAGTAAATATTTCGCATATATTCTGCAAAATAACGTTTCCTTTAGGTTTCAGGAAAACGCTTTGCGGTTGAGCGTAAACAACATTTCACTTCACTGCTAATGATGTTATTGCGTTTCGACTAAATGTTCAGAGCAATAATAAATGACCAGATGCGATTGAGAATATCCAAATATCCATTAATGAAACTTAAAACTGTTTTTGATTGCGAAGCAGCTAAGCGTAAACAATTACCGACTAACAGTGCCAATTAAACAAAATACAAGCAAATAACGAATGTTCAATTACACAGCCTTGTTTTGACAAACATCAACAAAGGAAACAATCAAATTGTTTTCCGTAGATCATAAAATAATAATTATTACATTTCTGTTCACCAAGATGAATAATAAGAAGTCTACATTCACATTTGTATAAACATATCCAATCATTTCTTTTTCCTTTTCATTTTGGCGAAGTGTTTGCTACGTATCTGCATGCCGTAAAGAAGAAACATGATTGTTAAATATCTTGTTTGCTGTTTAATTTTGTTTTGTATATTTACTATCCTTTTTGATAAACAGTCATGTCTTGATTTAAACATCATAAAGAGATCATAATTATAAAATCCACAATATCAAATACATAACTTTATGTGCTACATAGCTAAAGTCCCTGATAAAGTTGAACGATTTTACTCGTATAAGAATATGATCTTACTTTTTCCATGGCTATCTATTTTCTACTCGACTCCATTTAATACTCTACTTTTATATACATCAATTCATATACTATTATAATGATAAACATTTTATTAAACACACTTATCTATAGCTTACTCGAGGAGCTGTACAACACAAAATACACAAATCACTATCAGAATAAACAACAACATATTTATATTAATAGTTACTCTGAGTAAATAAAACCATTTTACACGCTTGTAAAAAGGTTTCTGTATAGACATTGAATGTTTCGAAAGTCACCTGGTAGCTTGATCAAGAATAAACAAAATAAAGTTTAGTTTTGTTATATATTTCTGATAAAACAAATTACAATCACGAACATCAAAATAACAAATTGTCAACATTAATTCGTACAACGAAGATGACGACTACAATGAACTTTAAATATAACTTGAGTAGGGTAAACTAGTCACCGTAACAAAGTAAATAAGTACTATAACTTTGGAATAATAAATAGATTTTTAATAAAAACAAAAACTCACCTTTTAGCGCGCTGCTAGGACGGCTACCACGCAGATGGAGACCAGAAAGAGGCCGAATATTCTTTTGTATAAAGTATGCATGTTGGAGAAGACTTGATCGGTAAGCAACAAAGACGAACAACTTCCAAAAAATCGTGTGAATGTTCAATGAAAAATAAATCTATTTGTGATAAGTATACAATAGTCCCTTGCTTATTTCTTGTTTTTTTAAAAATTATAATTTGTTTTTATGTATAGCTTCTTTTCTGTCAAAAATAGAACTGTACGGAAGGCACTGAGCTTAGTAAATCCAAGAGCGACGCGTCGGATAAAAAGACGTTAAGCCACGCGGACAATTGTCTCTCTGTATGAGGCTGGATGACAGGTGGTTTCACGGAGCAGCAGCGGATCGCATCTCCAGCATCTCAGCATCCAGCTACACTGCGCATGCGCGCAACATCCCATTAATAATAATCATCATCTTTTTCTCCCTTGAGCAGTTGGCAGTTGCCAATGGGCGCCACGCTAGCTATGCCCCGTTCATCATTGTATCTCTCCCGGGTCATGCGCAGAGCGGTGTGGTGTGATGCGATGCACACACGCCGCATCGCTTCGCATTCACTCGAGGAGTTGAACCAGCCATAAATTACCATCTCTTCTGTCAGATCAGAAGAGAGAGGAGGAGAACAAAAAACACCGCTCAGTGGATTGCGCCCTGGCGATTGGGTATCTACGTCAGTAGGCTCCCGCATATGCGTCTACGTCAGTGCCGTATTATGTGGCTCGCTCTGACGTCACACTCAACGAGTCTGCTAAATGTGAACGGTCGTATAGTCAGAAAAAAGCGGAAACGAGTTTGGAAGTGGTGGGTTTATTTTTGGCAACATTCTGATTGGAATTACACCATTATTTACCCGTTCAACTCATAATAACTTCACTTTTAGAGAGCGGAGAAGAAAAAAGAAAATCGACGTTATCTCTCGCGGGTATTTATTAGTGCAAACATGATTTTTAGGAGCGGTGCTAAATGCGGAAAATAAAGTTAATATTTCATTTCCACTGGGTGGCATTTTAGTAAATATAGACATATGGTCGCGTTGAAATAGATATATAATGTCCCCTCAGCTGACACATATATATAAATGTTATGCTCGAAATTCGTTTCGTACTTGGGATATATGTTTTTCTCCTCTCTCTATAATAAGATATGTATTGATTTGACCTATTGTGCAGGCCACGCGGTAATCACGAACATTGCGTATGCGTTCTTCACATTGAACAAATTATTAAAACATAACATTACCGTCAAAGTCGTTGACAATGACAAATTAAATCTTCACTTATCATCCTATTGATATAAAGTTCTCTTTTTCATATAATAGCGTTTACAGTATCCAAGACAAAATGCTTACTGTACATAGTTATGGGCAGGAAAACTCACAAGATAAAATAAAACATTTCAAGATTCGAAACTATGCGTTTGAATTTAATTTAATTTCACCGAAGCCAGTGTTCATTTATTTTGGTTTTAATTCTAATTCAGGCTTGTTTCTTAGCCAAAACTTCTCTATTCGTTTGCAATGATTTTGTTCACAGACTATTTTGCAACCATAGCAAATTATACAAATATAATATGTTTTGGACGTGACAACGAAGTCAGTATGACCTCTTAGCCCCAAGAAAACATGCATTATACGGCTTTTCTATATTTTGGAATTATTAATATGTATGCGTGCGATATTATTATTTTTGTGACGTCCTTGTACCGGAATAATAACATAATTCAATAACACATTTCAACAACGACACACTATATAACTACAACAACACCAACAACTACAAGAAGGACGGTGAACAACAATCAAGACCATACAAATACAACATCATCATCACAAAACAATAAATAATTTAAACAAAAAACCTCAATGATCATCATCTAATATAATCAAATATTCAAGTTCGATAGTGATTAATTTTTCTTTTTTTTTCTAGGCTGTGAATGCGGTTCCATAACATTCGCTGCAACACGAATGTTCCGCTATGAATTTTTCATAAACTAACTCGTAATTATGTTCATGTATAACCTTAACTAAAGCTTAAAGACTGATCCTATCACTAACCCTAACCATAACCATATCACCCACCGCACCGCTAACGATAACTCATATCTTAATAACACTTAACAAAGTGGTCATAACCCTAACCGCCACTTACACGAAATCGTGTCAATAAACCATCGAAACAGCTGTGTGACATTAAAGGGATAGTTGAGTCTTGGTATAGAGGGCGCTGCACGAAACAATTTTTTTTGTGAGGTAATAAAAAACTGAGTGTCAAATTTAAAAGATCATACAAATTCAATAACAGAATAAACTTATCAAAATCGGTTCAGAGACGGCTGAAATATCCTTAAATATAACCATTTGTAATTATCGTGGGGCCCACAATAATTCAATCATTTTGTACCAGCCGTTTTTAAATAGTTGTAGATGATCTCTCTATTTATTCATTACTTAACAAAACATCACATGCACAATAATTTATTTAAATGGTTGAAGCCAATGAGTGTTTAGAGAGCGCCCTCTCGAGGTTTAACGGCTCTTTTTTTAATGATAACGTGCTGTTTACTTAGTCGTTTGTATTTGTTTTATACATTTCGAGCATGGTGGAGTTATAACTATTAGTTTGTAATGTAATAGTGCAGCTTTTGGTTACTAAAATTCAGTTTGACCCAAACTGTACTCTCTATACCAAAATCAACTATCCCTTTAATGCTGACAATATGCACACTTGTTCGATTTACCCATTGACTACGGGGCCCGCCTACTGGAACCTGTTGAGTCCTGTAGTAGCTCTATAGGGATTGCACAATCTAGTAGGGAATTGGTTAACCCAGTGACTGGGTTAACCCATTGCCAATGGGATCCTTGTGAACCCTGTATTAACACTATAAGGATTGCAACATCTTGTAGATAGCAGGTTAACAGGTCATATTGCCTATGAGAACCTGGGGATGTTTCACAAATATCCCAAGTCGCACTGAACACTAAGTTGGAAACATTCATGGAAAAGCCATTTTTTCAAGCCCATAATTCAAGAGCCCCAAATGCGAAAATTTGAAACTTTCCACAAAATTTCACATCAATATGTTGAAGTCTCTTTGATAAAAGTAAATGTTAATGTTGTTTTTATCAAAATTGTAGGAATGTTTAAAAACTCGTTTAACCATTTCACAAAGAAACTAATGGCTTTTCATAATTTTCAAGTCCAACGTAGACTTGGGATAATCTTTGTGAAAAAAACCCCATTTCATGGGATGGCAACATCTTTTAGGGAGGAAGTAAATAATGTATGGACATGTTCATATCTAAAGTAGACGAATCATGTACTAATACGTATACTTAAATCACCTGTGTCGACACTATATAGATTACTCCATACACTAAGCAAAGAAAGACAAACAGAAATAACAAAAGATACATTATACAATTTAAAAAAACAAACACACACACAAACAAACAAACACACACAACACAAAAACACACATTTGAAGATAATGAATAGCCTCTATTGTGAGGACGTTTTATTCGGGTACATTGTGATACTGTATTTCAAAATCAAATGAAGTAGAAACAAAAAATATATCTGAATCGAACAAACAAACAAAACAAGCAATAAACTATCAACCAACCAGGAAACAAACAAACACAGACAAATTCAAGAAAATTCATACCCTCGATAAGGACATTTCATTCTGGAATATTCAGACAGTTCCATGTTTAATACAAAAATAAATAAAAAAAATCAACAAGATAATCTTGAGTCAACCTCGACTGCCTCCTTAATCTTTCTGATAAATGAGAACTCTTATTTATATCTAGCACTCATCTTCGAAAGAATGTCTCTATATATAGAAAGAAGCAAAATGACTATACACTCACCCAGTTGCACACGTGCCCATAACGGACAAAATGTAAGCAAGCACGCTTCATTCACATGTTTCACCACTTAAAGGGATAGTTGAGTATTGGTCAAACTTAACTTTAGTAACAAAACCTGCACCATTACGGTACAAAATAATAGTTATAACTTCACCATGCTCGAAAAGTATACACAATTACAAACGACGAAGTAAAACCCCTATTATCATTAAAAAAGAGCCGTTACAACTCAAGAGGGAGCTCTCTAAAAAATAATTGGTTTAGCCATTTTTCATACAAAATTGTGCATTTAATGTTTTGTTTAAAATAATGATTCAATAGAGATATCATCAACAACTTTTTAAAAACTATTCAGATTTTTGTTCAAAGTAGTCTTCAAGCATTTTAATTTTTTTTCTAAAGAGTCAAAATATCCCCTGGTGAAGAATTTTGAATAAAAATATGTTTATGGATATTTCAGCCGTTTCTGAACGATTTTGATCAAATAAAGTTTATTCTATCATTAAAATTGTATGTCTTTCACATTTGACAGTCAGTTTTTCATTATCTCACAACAAATATTTTGTAAAGTGCCCTCTTTACCAAAACTCAACTTTCCCTTTAAAGCCCAAGTCCAGTTTTGGGAAAGTAGCCGAATACATCTATATTGATCAATATTGTTGAATATGTATTGAAATAGGGCTTGTGTGGTAAAATCAGAAACCTAAGCATCGTTAAATACAGAAATATCGGAAGAAATCCAATATCGCCTGTGAAATTCATAATCCACCGCCCGGTCAGACCTGTCCGCGCCGCCTGCGTTGGGGAGATATCGACAAGCTAGGGACAAGCCCGTATAGCGAACACCTCGTGTAATACCACGTGGTCATAATACACGTAGTGTATGAGCGATTCCGCGTTGGCGATATCTATCCGGACCGGATCAATTTATAATTTGCAAATACACCAATTAGTAGGCGGGTTTCTTGGCCAATTTGTATAATCCCATGTTAGTAAAACTATGTTCTGTCACAAGGTTGGTAATAAGAGCGTACATTTCATTTTTAGGGGGTGCGGGCGTTTCCCACTACTGTCCTTTAACCTCATTACATTACTGTCTTAATTGGTAAATTTAATTTGCCTGACATGACTGTATGAAATTGAAACACGCTGATTAATTTTAGAAGTGGCGTAGCGTGGACTTACTCAAGGGGGCAGGCCACTGTTGTACTTTTTATGTCAAATTAGAGGGGGGGGGGGGGGGGGGGGGGGGGGGGGCCAAGGCACGTGCTCCCTGTAGTTCAAAGAAGGAAGAAAAAAAAAAACACTTCATCTGAATAAAACTTGACTGACCACTGGCAATTTGAAAACAAATGAAAACATTATCTCTAGCATTGTATAAACATTTTGGCACTTGAATAACAAGGTAGAAGAAACTGCCCATAACCCACTCTGGTAATTCTGGTAAATAAAAACACTTCTCCAGCACTCATCTTCGAGAAGTAGAGCTATAAAAAGAATAAAGGCGACTTAATTCACCAAATTGAGCACGGCACAAAATGTAAACATGCTTCATACATTACCACTTGTCGTCATTTTGAGAAAATATTCTCACTTTCGACACGTTCAGAGGAATTTGTTTTTGCTTGATATGACTGTTTGAATTTTGAAACATGTTTAGAGCTCTTAGTATCAAATTAGATTGGGACACAATATTTAATAAAGATGATCGAACGCACGTCAATGTGAATTCCTCGTCCCTTTAAGAGCTAATTAAAAACACCTTTCTTAGCATTATACGGTCTTGGAGTGATTGATTTTGGTACAGAAATAATCAAGATGATTAAACTTATCTTTTAAAAAAACGTGGCCATGCCGGTCACGGAAAACTTGTTCAGAAATAATCAAGATGATTAAACTCATCTTTTTAAAAACGTGGCCATGCCGGTCATACAATGTTATTAACACTTGTCTTAATTTGCGAAAATATTCTCACTTTCAACATGTTATAAGGAATTTTGTTTTGCTTGATATGACTGTTTGAATGTTGAAACATGTTGGGAGCTCTTAGTATCGAAGTAGATAGAGACGCAATTTAATAATGATGTTATAACTCACCTGATTGCGAGCGAACCCCTTGCCCTTTCTGATCGAAATGAAAACACTCTACGGGCACTTGAATGTCTTTGAGGTATTGCCTCTGTAAAAACAAAAAACAAAAACAATAACGCACGTAGCTCGATCGTGCAACCAGTGGCGTAGCGTGGTCGGATTTCCCCCCCCCCCCCCTCCTTTTTTTTTTTTTGGGGGGGGGGGCACGCGAATGATGGAGGAGGAGCGGGGGGGGGGGGGGCACGCCGGCACGCCTTATTTATTTATTTTTTTAAACACATATTTTCATCTTATGTTTTGTTTATTGTTATGGCAATTTTGAGGGGTGGGAGGAGCACGTGCCTCCAGTGCCCCCGTAGCTATGACACTGCATACAACCATCCTTATGTGTCGCCAACCTTTCCAAGTGGATGGCCAACTCTTTCGATGCGAACTGTTCAATGTCCAAACAAACAAGATTATAACATGAGATACGCAGGTATATAGAGAGAGGAAAAGAGAGACAGAAACAGAGAGATGCATGGAGAGGTGCATGGGGAAAATTTCAAGAGATAAAACAAAGAAGATTATCGAAAGAGTGGGTCAGATATAGAGAAGGGGAGAGAGAGAGAGACAGAGAGGAGGGAAGGGGTGGGGGGGGGGGGGGTAGGTGCATGGGGAGGAATTGTCACAACAAAGATGACTATAGACAGACAGAGAGGTAGGATAGAGACAGAGGGACGGGGGGGGGGAGATTTGCACGGATGGAGAGAGGGGGAGAGGTGCATGGGGAATGACTTAGTGTAAGGGAGAGGGTGCATGAGATCAGAGTAAGCGAGAGAACAGTGGGAAAGCGAGAGATGCAGGAAAAGTATATTATAGACATAGGAAAAGAGAGACAAAAAGAGAAAGAGGAGCAATCGGTTAAGAACGGAATACAATTTAACAAATAGTAGCATAGGGAGGAAGCAAGGGGATAATTATTTGTTTTTGTTTTTGGAATAGGAGGAGGAAACGAACGAGTCGCATAAAAAAAGGACTCAATGACCCGTATTCACAAAAGAGGTTTGTACAAACCATGGTTCAAACCGAGGTTTACATCTATGGAATGCCAATTGTAAACTGATCGAGAGAGAATGTGTACCATCAACATTGTTAACAAGTTAGGAATTTACATTCTCTCTCCATCAGTTTACAATTGGCATTCCATAGATGTAAACCTCGATTTTAACCATGGTTTGTATAAACCTCCTTTGTGAATACGGGCCAATGTGTTAGACAAGAGGGCAGAAAAAAGAATAGATAGAGACAAGAGAATATATATATGGATGGAGAGATAGATAGATAGATAGATAAGAAAAGTTGAATAAAACACCAAATTGAAAACATAGATTCAAATCCAAATAATTTATATAGTTTCAATGGAAATGTATGTAAGTAAACAAAACAAACTCGAAACAACTCTATTAATCCATGGTAAAAAATGTCTTTATAGATAGATTAATAGATAGAGATAGAGATGGGGAGAAAGAGAGCAAAATAATAGTGGGAGAGAGAGAAGAGAGAGGCGTTGAGGGAAACAATTATACAAAGATCAAAGGGAGAGAGGGGGAGATTCATCTCATGTTGAGCAGCATCGGGGCAGCATCACCCAACAACAACCTATACCTGTATCGACTGCAGACTGTCCGCGGTTAATGAATGCGTGCCCTTGGCGCGAGTACAAGCAGCGTTTTTTCTCCCCTTTTCCTCCTCCACTTCGACCAATTTCCGTTTAACAATACCCTCTGATGACTCGACACATAGGCGAGCGAGGAGGAGGGGGCGCAGTGGTGCCGAGGGGGGAAGCCCCTCCACCCCTGGTAATCTTGAAAGCGTCACTTCATTTTCGGGAACATAATTATCATCATCAAAATCAAGCAAAATCATCGTATATTTGGGAAGTAGCTGTCGCGTTTTTATAAACCAGCATCCTTACATTTTGGCAAAAGTACTATGCAGCCCCCCCCCCCCCCCCCCTAGATGTAAAAGAGTACAATTTCCAATGCGCCCTTTATCCATGTTATAGACGGTGAATAGATACTCAAGAGTCCATTTACTCTAAGCCATGGGCATTGATGACAGAGCTGATCTTTTTTTTCCTTCTTTTTTCATCGCTTATTTTATATTTTTGCTGTATTCGTTATTATTGATAAGTGCGCATTACATGGGGAGAAATTGTTGGGGGATTCGCTTTAATAGAGAGGGAGGAGTCGGTTGTAATCCAATTAATAGGAACAGCATTATTAATGAATGAAGGAATACTTACTTAAACAAAGAAATACATGAAGATGCATATGAAGATGCATATTCAAAAACAAATGATAAATGAATAACAAATAAAAACAAACATATTTTAAAAAGTACAAAAAAATAAATGAATAAATAAACAAATAGATGAATAGATAAATAAAAAAAATCTATAAATAAATACGCACATCAAATTAACACATAAATACAATAACAAATCAATACATGAAAACATAAAAGAATAAATAAATACATTAAAAAAAATGCCTACAGAAACAACTTCATGCATACGAACCTGCTGCAATGTAAATAACTATATATAATATTTGTTAGTGTCTCGTAGACTTACAATAATAGTGAATGTGAATGATTTATCATTTTGTGTGTGTGTGCGTCTAATTGCACGTTTTACTTTAACTTGATTGCCCTCAGCGGTTGAAATCGTTTTTTCAGGCTAATAATGTTACGCGTTTAGCTTATATAGCCTAGTGATAACATTATCATCACTAGATAAATGCTATAAGCTAAACACGTTTTAAAACGTTGATTATGGACTAGATAAACGTAGATAAACGCATCCATAGATGAGGGATGAATGGGAGGTGAAGGCTGATACATCCATCCAAGCATCATTAGCATAGCCTTTTTTCAAGGCACTTATAGTTATACTTTGTGTGAAGCATCCAACTAATGTATATGTTATCTATTAAGCCGTGGACCGAAATGTTTGGGTTGTAGGGCAGTTATGTAGCAGGTGCCTTGCTATCATGGCAGCCACAAATGGCATTGACTAAAGACTACATTCTTCATGATATCCGGGGCAGTTGAGATAGTGGCAAGGTGGCACAATTAAGAAAGGTAATAAGGGAAAGAGAAGACAAAGAAAGCAAAAAGAAAAGCGTAGGAGAACTAGATCACTCACTGTCTTACAGAAAAATACATCATAATAAAAGGAAATAAGAAGAAGAAGAAGAAGAAGGAACATACAATTGGAAGATAATGAAGACTGTCTTAGAAAGGCAAAGGTGAAAGAGGAGAAGAAGAAAAATTGTCGGTTATTATGTTTTGCAGCTATGGGCTTCCAAAGTTAAAAATTGGTCCCAGGGTCAAAATAAAGATTTTGACATAACTAGCTAAATAACCGTGTGCCCCTTTCAATGCAAAATAAATCAACTTTAAATATTAATCCAGTGCAAAGTTATTTTACGATTTTATAAAACAAATATGCATTGTTTTAATAGTAATTGCCACATTTGAATCGTCGATATCTCAGTTCCAATTTATAGCATTATGAGATATACAAATTATTATAACTCTGCCAATTATTATCCAAATAAATAGAAACAGGTATCAAATTAAAGCTGATGAATAGCCCTTTCAAATGATGTACAAATCTCAAATTTGATTTGTGCCAACAAGAGGTGGGTTTTGCTGCAATAGCCGGTCACATATGTCATGTATGTAGAAGGCGGGGAAAGAATTAATGCAGAAAAGTAGACGCAAATTCAAAGCAAAAATAAAGAGGTACACAAAAAGGCAGGATAAGAAAAGCAAAAGGATATAACCATGATAATAACAAGAAAAGAAAAGAAAACGTTGATAGCAGGTGGAGTAATCTTCCCATTAAGATGCATATTTCACAAAAGGAAATAATCGCAGTCGTTCATTCACCCTTTTTAGCGATTATACATGTATCGGCCTCGACACCATATATTTCCCAATATTCCCACGCATTCTCAGAAAGCCTTGCTGGAAAATAAATCGGCGTTAATGAAACGTGCTATCAGTAACATGTAGAACATTATTTTCAGCTCTTCTCTCTGACCAATGACGTATATAGCCATCCAGGGTCAAGGAAGACTTGGGGTGGGGGGGGGGGGGGGGAGGGGGGCACAATTAGGGGGAGGAGGAGCAAGAATCGCCAAAAGATTGCAGTAAAAGCACACATGAAACATGGTGTTATATATGGTTGGTGGGGGAGGGTGGGTGGTGGAGGGGCGGCTAACGCCCCCCCCCCCCCCCTCTCCGCAGGAATGTAGAAACGGCCATATTTGGTTTAAAAAGTACCTCAAATTCGGGGGAAAACATGTAATTTACGGGCAAACTCACATCACATTCATTCATTCTGGCAAAATCGTGCCATTTTCGGACTAAACGTTCAACATCATATCATTTTTGGTCATCCAAGTGGTGAAGACCTTTTGTCTAAGTTCTTTTGTTTGTCTGCTTCTCAGGGGAAAGACGGGAAGTATAATATTTGGGTAAACAAATCTCTGCGCCCTGACAACTGGACAATGTGCCTGTATACGCCACATAGGGAAAAGAAAAGTAATGTCAGTCAATCCACTTGCCTACCTTAGCTACACCATTGTACCTTATTATATAAAACAAAACAAAACAAACAAACTAGAATTTCAATAGCCTCCAGCAGTAAAGCTAAATCTAACTTTGACAAATAATGATATAATGTTTCTCTCCTGAGGCCATGTTCCTGATTCATTCATCATTGTCAGACTCGCAACCTTCCCCCTATGTTACTTCCGCAGTTGGTAATCTAGGCCCTTTGAGAAAACGCGCGTGTCAATTATCGAGTCATGGTAATGTATAGTGCGAAACAAATGCACACCCACACACACACACACACACACACACGCACACCTGGTTGAATAGGATTTCATAAAACTGTCTTGTGTCAGAACTATACGTGCAAAGTAATATTTTGTTTTAAAGCGATATTTGTTTGTGTCAGGACAAACTATACGTAACAATGGGAATAATCGTAACATGTTTATCAACTAAAAGGGATAGTTGAGTTTTGGGCGCTACACAAAATAATTTTTTTGTGAGATAATGAAAAACTGAGTGTCAAATTTGAAAGAGCTTACAATTTTAATGGCAGAATAAACTTTATTTGATCAAAATCGGTTCAGAAACGGCTGAAATATCCATAAACATAACCATGTGGGGCTAAAATGCTTCCTCTTTTAAAAAAATGTTCAAAGAGGTTTTTAGATAGTTGTTTATTATCTCTCTATCTAAGCACTATTTCAACAAAACATCACATGCACAATATTTTATTTTAAATGGTTTAAAACAAATGCGTTTTTTGAAAGCGCCCTCCCTAGTTTATACACCTCTTTTTGAATGATAACAGGCTTTTTACTTAGTCGTTTGTAATGTTTGTATTCCTTTTGAGCATGGAGGAGTTATAACTATTAATGTGTAATGTAACGGTGCAGGTTTTGGTTTCTAAAATTCAGTTTGATTAAAACTGTAATCTCTCTACCAGAACTCAACTATCCCTTTAAGTGGTGTAAATGTATGATGATGCATTGTTGCGTAAAAAATAATACGATGTTGCGTGCTAATTAATAATAAAGCACTATTATTTAAATAATTATGTAGTACTGATACACCGTTAAAAAACAGAGCTTTCTATCACTTTGAGTGAACACGACGTTCTATAAAATAAAATACACAACTTGTTCCATATTTGTTGCGAGGTACTATAGTATACGTAACCCAGTGTGGTCAGTGGGCGGCCAGTTGCTTGATGGGTGTTTAATTAAATGTCACGGTATATAGCGACGTCATGAAAAAGATGGATATGACAATTGAATGGTTTGACATCGATAATGCAGGTCAAATAATAATAACGCACTGTTTAAATACATTTCTACCGCATGCAAACAATTGATTCTCCCCGTGCCGGTTAGCAACCCTTGTTGTCAGTGGTTAGCGTGAAGCTAATTATTCAATGATGGTCGGTTGAATTCTCTGCAATCATGGCTCGGCGCGGCGCCATTTTAAAGATTTTTGATTGAGGAGGTTGAATGCGATATGATCGATTAAATAAAATCAAATTTAATTTATGCGGACTGTTTATCTCCTAGATTGTCAGAAATACTCAATAAACAATTAAACTCGTAGTGATGACACTTCACAAATTAATGTCGGTTAAAATAAACCATCATGGTTTAAAAGCGGCATACGGCGTTGTGGAGCGCCTAGCATTTATTTCTCGTTTTCAAAATAAGGAATATTTATTATAGGTTTTCCTGTCCATTTTAACACTGACAGTTGCTGCACAAATTGTGACAAACGAAATTGAACTGTACTGGACGATAATGTGTGACAAATGACTAAGTTGAATGGACTTTTTATGAAATTGGTCGACAATAGACGAAATGGAAGTTGGCAATGGCACATTCTCGGCTTCTCGGGACGAAATTTTAACAAAAATGTTAAAATGGATGGGAAAACCTATAGTAAATAAAAAAAAACAATATTGATTCATCAAGCCCTCTTTCGTTCATTCATTTATTTCACGGAATAACAATTATTCTCACAAGATGGAAAGGTTTACATATTCCATACAACAATGGTTAGAAATGTGGTATGACGCAGTTAAACCATCATGATGGTTTCATTAAACCACTTCCAGCCCTTTGCAGTGGCATAGCGCCAGGGTGAGGATAATGGGGGTAGGGGTGGGGGAAGGGGAGGGGGGGGGGCACGTGCGCCCCAATTCACATAAGGGTCTGTAAACAAATACAGAACTAAGTGAGATGTACCCTAATGATTTAAGTGCCGCCGCCCCCCCCCCCCCCCCCCCTAATCAATCCGACAATGCTACGCCACTGGCTCTGGTGTTTGGTTTATGGACATGATGAGTGTACAATCAATTGATGCAAAACTTGTATAAGTATGATTAAAGGGATCTAGTAACATTGTCAAAAATCGCAAAACTATACTTGAAATTCGAGCGGTTATCACACACCTCATTGTATTCGTATTTATACTAATAGAAGCATGAAACAGCTGTTGGCTTTCCAAATGTACCTTCCGTTATAAAGATATATATGATTGAAGTGTTCAGATGTATCACTATCTCTACTGAATAGTTTCAGCTGTGTACAAAGTCAGTGCAATGAGTTAGCGAATATCACTTTGCATTTTCACTAATTACTGAGCCATTTACATCCATTTAACGTAACATTTTCACACATGATTAAGTAGACATATCAGATCACAACAATGAATATTTTATTAACCGTTCATCACTTTTTGCACTTGTCAGCCAAGTTACTAGATCCCTGACTGTCCGATACTTAAAACACATTACGACCTTAGTAATGAACAATCAACAATCTGACAATTTTGGCGACACAATACATTTCCCCCTCGTTATTATACATGTTAAAATGATGAATACAATCAATAGATCATTCAACATGAAACGGGCGAAGGAGCCATTTGTTTTGTACACAATAATTACCCAAATTAGGCATCTTTTCGATAAACCCTTTTAAATTGCAAAAGAAAATGGAAAGTAATTACAATTGACGTAGTTAGACACCCACAGCAGCCAATTACTGTAGCTAAAATGTGACCACAAACTATCTTTGAGGTGAAATTTAGTAAGATGTTTCCGCATTTAGTCAAAATAAGGAAGGTCAATTTTTTTGCAGGTAATGAAGTGCGCGTGGGAGAGTAAATAATTATATATACAGGAAATGGCGAGAGAAAGAGACTGACTGTAGGACAAAAAAAGAAGTTACTTTCCATATTTATGAAATATTGATCGCCGTAATGGCAGTGAAGTAGCTTTGAGCAATCAAAAGAGGGGATGGGGGTGAAAACCAAGAGAGGGTGGGTGGGTGGGGGGGGGGGGGGGGGGCAGGGGCGTGGATTTCTCTCCTTTTGCCAAGACTCACGCGCTATTTGTCTCTCAACAATCTGACCATGTGACAACAATATTGTGTGAGTGAAGTGAACGGCGTGACCATGACCGAAGCGTACAGTCCGAGCGCTCTAAATCCTATGGCTGGCAAGGTTCGCTTTTCTTTTTAGCGAACCGTGAATTTTTGAAGGCGTCATTTTCTTCAAAGAGGTCACATCCAAAAATCAGTTGACTCTGTTGTATCGCCTGTCTAAGTTTATAGTTAAAATTATTAATCATGTATCTACCTGCATGCTTGCAATATGAAACAGAAAGGGAAAACAACAACAACAGCAGCAGCAACAACAAATCACGAATAACAACAGCAACAACAACAACAACAACAACAACAACAACATCAGCAACAATAACATCAACAACAACAACAACCTCAATAACCCACAAACCAATACCGTAAACAGTAACGTTAACTGTACTGACTATTACCTCATTGCATTTCCATTTTGTGTACTATTCTTTCTCCTAATAAACCCAATAAAGTTATTAGAATATAGGTTTGAGCAGTTATATCTGTGACAATGACCTTTTTGGGTATGTCATGCATAACATTTTTAATTCATTGACATTTCGATCGAACTTTCAGCGACGGTGGAAACAAGCTATATACATGTATATAGCTACCTATGACTCCGACCTTTGTCGGGAACAAATTACTCTTCGTTGACATTTAAAAAAAATCAATCTCCCTTTAACCCGTTCCCCACTATAGCTATTGTTCTCCCAATAGATACATACTACTCCAGAGTTATGTTATAGATGGGTTAAATCTAAACAAGCCAGGTTATCTAATGCGTTTTACTTTCCAGAAACGGGAGAATGGATTAAACAATTGCATTCTACGGCAGACGGGAAGAAGGATGTTGGTTGTGTAGTTGTCCGGGGGTGGGGGGGGGGGGGGGGGGGGGGTGGTTGTCAAGGAAAATTAACATATATCATGAATAGGAGGGGGGGTTATGAACGTGATAAGGGGGCTTTGGGCGGGGGATAGGGCAGTTGGTGTAAAAGAGGAGGGTGCGCTTTTTTGAAGAAAAAAAAACAGTTTCTTTCCCTGGGAAATTGAAATTGGTAATGCGCTTTAAATGATTTGTAGACAACTCCACGTAAATTATGTTTTGAACCCAAATTTCCCACATGAAAATATTCTTCATTGTTCATAGTTACGCTAGTCCAGTCCCGGAACTAACGCGATATGTTATAAAGAAGTGTATTTTTATCGAAAATAGAAAGTTCCCGAAAATGTGTGTGCAAAACTGATATTTTCAGAGCATGTTGCCAATTTGAATCCCCATCAAAACAAAATTGATATTTTTTGTCTTATTTATTTACCAGATTTGCTCCAGCTTTCATGCAACATCCCTTATTCAACTTGTTATATTGAAAAACACATTTTGTGCCAGCCCTGGTGTACACTTTAGTTTAAAGATTGCCATACGTGGGTATGTTCAGGGTGGTCGTTATGGTCTGATCAAACGTTCATAAGTAGGATACTCTGAGTCTGCGCACACTAGACATAACATTGAACCAATGTGTATTTCGCACCGTGCGTAAGGCGTTCGCATGATGGCACCGCGCGTCTGATTTACAAATCCGAACCACCTTTGTTTAAGTTCCGCCGTCCCGCGTCCTGCTTACATGTATTATGTATGGACTTCATGGTTAATACTGACTTCAATTCGCCGGAACATAAACCAGGCAAGCGCCCCCCAAGCCAGCACGCCAGTGCAACTCATATTATTGCAACTTTACAATCGATTGCGCGCGATCTCTTTCTGCAACGGGGCCCAGTTGCATAAAACTCGAAGAAACGCAACTCTGCGTTATGAGTTTATCACTTAAGTTCCGCCGTACTGTGACCTGATTACCATGCTTACATGCATACTATTATCTGTCTGGACCTCATGATTAATTATACTGACTTCGATTCGCCGGAACATAAACGCCTACATAATATAAAATGTACATGCATACTATGTTGTTTTTGAATCGTGTTACAAATCACGGCAGTAGTTTTAATTACTTAACTTGACTTGTTCTGCTTCTGATTGCAAATGAAGAGCTTTAGTTCCAAAAGGCGCTAAATCCACGTTCTATACAAATTTGGTTAACGATAGCAGTACATTTTAAAGCTATATAGCCTACGTAGCTATCTAGAAAACCAAATCTTAGAACACTTACAAAATCAAAATAAAACAAAAATCATGGAACGTTGCATTACCATATTCACATAGGCATGATAGGCGTGCGTACAAAGTAGGCCAGAGAAACCCTGTTTTCTCTCAAATTGAAAAAGTGGACTTAGCGCTTTTTGGAATTAAGCTCTTCAAATGTAATTTTCCTTGTCCTTGTTGTTAGTATAATCGCAGCTAATTATATCGACTCCCAATTCGCATGAACCCCAAACGCCTACGATGTATAGCAAATGATTACAAATGAAGAGTAGTTCCCGTCGTTACAAAACGGAATAAACGCAATTTTGGACAATTTTAACAAAGCAAATCGTGTTGCAGGGATCTAGTAACTTTGTTGACATGTGCAAACAAGTGATAAGTGGTTGATACATTGTTGACTTTTTAAATAATAATTATCAAGTTAAATGGACGTTATATGGCCGAGTTATGAGCAAAAATACAAAGTGGTATTCACTAACTCATTGCATTCACTTTGTACACTGTTCTGACGATCCAGTGGATAATTTAACATCTGAACACTTCAATCGTAAATATCTTTTTAACGAAAGAAATTTGAACAACCGAAACTTGTTCCATGCTTGTATTGTTAATACGAATACAACAAGGTATGAGGGAACCCTGGAATATTCTATCCCATATATAGAGACTGAAATACTTTAATCGAAAGGTGATAGCTGGGTGACCAGCAAAAGTCAATATATAAGCTGTTTGAAATTCATTGTCATTTAACAAGTTTGTGTTATGCATTGACATGCTTAGAATTGGAGCATTGAGCGACCAGAGGCGAGCGAGTTGAGGCCTTGGTCGCTCAAGCGCTAATTTTGTGGTCGCTATACACAGATTTATATGTGCGTCGGGACCCAAATAGGGTGATCGCTGGTCGCGTTAGGCCCGGCGCAGACAGAGCCGACTCGACCCAATCCGACTGGTTTTCAGTCAGGCTAGAGTCAGATTCGCTCAGTCGGAGCCGATCCAACATGTTGTTTCGGCCTCGAATGACCTCCATCTGGCTCTTGACTTGCAAAACCGGGGTCCTGAGGCAACGCATACTGAGTTAATCAGGCTGAAAACCAGTCGGATCGGGTCGAGTCGGCTTTTTCTGCGCCGGGCTTTAGACAGCTGGTCGCATTACGCAGGTCGCTATGATTTTTCAGGGGGGACCAGAAATCAGTCGCTATGAGCAGGTGGTCGCTATAGACAGGTGGTCGCATTTGCAGGTTTTACTGTATAGTGAACCTGATTTATAAGAAAGACCTGCAATTAACATTAAAACACAGTTTACAAAGTACCATGAAAATAATTATTTGGACATGTGCCTTCCAGTGGACCACACACATATAGCGCCGATCAAAGTATCAAACCCGCATCGTGAACTAAAAACAAGGTTGCATTTTTTTTGTAAATCTTTAACCCAGCAGTATTATACTCGACGGGCACTCGACATACAACAACCATTTTAACCAAGGAAAATTCAATATGAAAATGCAAGTTGTCATTTTTGTAAACACTGTTTGCACATGGATCGGAGCACTGGTGTACCCAGGATTTTTTCAAGGGGGGGGGGGGGGGGGGTCGGGGGGGTCGTCCGTAGACAATTTTCGAAGCCGAGACCAAGTAACTTCAACATTTTCGAGGCCGAGACCAGGACCGGTCAACATTTATCGAGGGCGAGACCAAGATTTTTGAGACCGAGACCATTGGTAATGATAGTCGCGACCACTAAAATGTGGTCTGGAGACCAGCTACAAGTGGTAAAGGGAGGGGGGGGGGGGGGGTTCAAACACCCCAACACAGTCATTTTTTGGTCAAAGGGGGGGGGGAGGGGGTTGAACCCCCACCACCCTGGGTACGCCTATGGATCGGAGTATACATAATTATTATGTATTATTTATTGTGTATTAAGCAAATAATTACCGTTGGTGAAGGTGATGGGACAAACTATCACGTCCGAGGCGATCTGGATGTAGCTATCTTTCCGAAGCGAAGCTGAGGAAAGATAGCGTATACATTCAGATCGCCGAGGAAGTGATAGTTTGCCATCGCCTGAAACCAAAAGGTGATTATTTGCTTTATATTCCTCATCTTCTAGATCTTCTAGATCTAGTACTAGTCTACTGTTACTGTGTTACTAGGTTTGATCTACTTACCAATATGTTATTCCATGACAATTCCATAACAGTTCAACATGCAAATTCTTTTCACCCCTGTTCGCAAAATTGGTCATAATGTCGATGAAATTGAAAACTTTACGTTGTAGTCCACAAGGAGAGTCCTGGACCTGGTCTAGACTAGACTGTCTTGAATCGTGTTCATGCCGGTTTCACTGACAGGCCGTTTTACATTGGCTTTCCCCTCTTCCTTGAGTTTCCGAAGAACAGTTTTGAACACTCGACCAGGTTTCGCAAAGTTGGTATCCTTGATAATGTCTATGTCTCGGAAATTCAAAAAATTTCTCTGCAGACCACATACCTCAAAGCTTGTAGAGATTTCTTACTGTATGACTCACCATTTCGCGATTTCACACCAGCATACAATCTCCCCAACACTTGGTCTAGCGATTTCAAGTCCACGTCAGACAGTTTGTCAAAATGTATGATTCCCGCATCGCAATAATCTTGGAACACTTTCAGGCTGAACTTAAGTTGTCGCTTTGTATTTTTACTTTCACTCTCCAGTAAAAACGTGTCCATTTCATCCTCATCCAAAAGCTCAAACCTTATGTTTGTGGCCGCCATTTTAGTAGAGTACACAGAACGAGCATGCAAACAGTGTATGTACGATACTACAACAGGGGCGTCGATCTGTTCGGAAAACACAATGCAATTGTTCACAAACAATGCTCGCCCCGGCCAATGCATTGTGTTTTCCGAACAGCTGATCGACGCCTCTGATGTACAGTGCATAGCGTATGCAGTGTACTACGTATACCGTATGCACAACGAATACAATTAAATTTGTAATTCGCGCGCATAGAGTTATCGCGCCACTTATTGGTATTCAATTCAATGCAACCGCGGAGTGTAGATAGTACTTTTTATCTAGTGAGTGCAACGCACTTTCACCCAAGATATCTACAGAGTGTAACGATGGGCGAAACTATATTTCATCACGTGATTAACTTTTGACCAATCGTAGAGCAAGATTCTTAGTATGTGGAATATAATATGTATTATCCACGATCCGTCACGCGATCCGTTGACTATATAACTAGTTGTATATAAATACTATACAGGTATACAGCGCTAAATATTACAGCACACTCTCTTTCATGCACGTCTCTAGACGTGCACTGGACTAGACTCCGTATCTCGAGTCTCGAGTCGATTACCGTCAAGTTGAATTACCTTTAGTTTCAAAATTTCAGAAAAAGTACCACAGCAATATGTCGTCTGCCACCATGTCACTTAAGCGAGCAATAAAAGTATTCGATGTGTGGAAAAGAACGCATTTTGATGTCATATTTTCTACGGTAATAATTTGACGCACGTCTCATCATTTATATTAAGTTAAATCTCTGACCCAGCTGCGCAGTGTCAGTAACTCGGTCCCCCCCCCCCCCCTCTTTCTCTCCAGAGAGTGTGTTATTATGTGTAATAATACTTGATTTTCGCCAATGTCAGTAACGTGATTTGTCCTTCTCTCAAATTTCATTTGTCACATATTGATATTGTATTATCTACTTGCATCCTATAATAGATGAAGATGATAGATGCTGCTCCCAACATGGTAAAGGCAGAGTACACCGTCTTGGAAGACCACACGAACAAGTTAGGAACGCTTCATGGAGGCTTCACGGCAGCGGCCATAGACGCTTTTACACATCTGGCACTCATGAACAACGAAGATGACCACACGCCTGTAGGATTCAGTCTCAACCTAAACATAAAGTATGGACTTTGCTTAAAGTTAAAGCAAAACAAAAAACAGTATTGGGAAAGTTAATACCGAAAGCATCTTTATATGGCAAAATTAATTGATCAATACTGTTAAAATAGTATAAAAAAGGGCTTGTGTGGAAAAACGCCGAACCTTAGTATCGTTAAATGCAGATATATATATCAGTTGAAACGTTTCTCCATGCCGCTGACATTGGGCCTAAATTCGCAGCCAGTTCGGCCAGTATACGCCGGCCATAATACGCTTGTTCGCATGCGGAGCGCACTTGGCAGCATTTTTGCCTTAGGTTTTGCACGCAGCGAACATGCGGTTTAGTTAAATCCATGGTAATACAATTTTTGTATTTCGAACATCTTTATTGGTCAAATAGTAATTTTCAACGCAGTTTTTGTCCAAATCTTTACATTAACAGATAAGTTTTAATATATTCTTTCACACGGTTGGTGATAAAAACCGTATTTTTAATTCTGTGTGTGTGGGGCGTTTCCCAATACTGTTATTCGGATTTAATGCTTATCATAAGTATTCAATGATTACCAAAAATTATTATCAGAAATTCGCTTTTATGAATTTTGTTATAACCAGGCCAATACAAAAACAAAATATCGTGCATGACAAACGATGAAAATATTGCTTTTATTGTGACCTCATACAGCTCAGGGATAAATACAAAATATTTCATTAATTATGTCAAACGTGCCTCTATTATTTTATCGCCTATAGTCATGCTTTATAGTCAAAACAAATACAGAGGCCGGGTTTCAAATAATATACCATATGCCCTTTTGAAAATGGAAATGATACACTCGAATGACATATTTATTACGATTTAGATATGCATGTAACAAGGGCAAGACACGTACAGTGGCGTAGCTAATAAATGTACAATGTGGGGGGGGGGGGGGGGGGGGTCCAACCTGCAATGTGGCTCCAGCATGTGGGCGCGTATTAAGCGCAAGCTGTTTTGGGCACGGGCCTTCAATGCCGGGGCGGAATCTTTTGGATTTTAGCTATTTTAGCTATTCAAAGCCCCCAAATCGGCTATCAAAAAAGAAAAGCCCCGAAAGGGGGGGGGGGGGGGGGGGGGGGACTCAAGCCCAAGAGCCTCCTCGTTACGCCAATAGGTACGTGCATGTAACAAGGGCAAAGACTAGGTTCACGGGATAGGGCATCATTTTCACAGAGAAATTATACCAGAACAATAATTTTGATCGAGTAGTTTTTGATTTAGGATGTGTTAAAGGGGTAGTTCAGTTTTGGTATAGAGTGCGCTGCAGGAAATAATTTTTGTTTATATAATGAAAAACTGAGTGTAACACTTGAAAGAGAATAGAATTTTAATGGCAGAATAAACTTTATTTGATCAAAATCGGTTTAAAAACGGCTGCAATATCAATAAATATATCCGATCGGAATAAATCTGGGCCCCAGATTTATTCGATGTAAAAAAAAAAATGCTTATACTTTTTCAAAATTGTTCAAAAGAGGTTTTTAAATAGTTGTTTATGATCTCTCTATTTAATAATTATTTCAACAAAACATCACATGCCTAATTTGGTATGAAAAGTGGTTGAAACCAATGCTTTTTTAGAAAGCGCCCTCTTGTGTTTTAATGGCTCTTTTTGAATGATAATAGGCTTTTTACTTAGTCGTTTGTAATTTTCTATACCTTTCCAGCATGGTGGAGTTATAACTATTAGTTTGTAATGTTATTGTGCAGGTTTTGGTCGCTAAAGCTCAGCCTTACCAAAACTATACTACCCCTTTAAGTGAGACCATAATTATCAGGGTCCCATTTTTGTAAATTTGTATGTGCTGCGATATTTTCAGATCATGATTATACCTAATTTCGGGAATATAAACATTATTATCTCTGAAGTGGAAAAAATACTCATTAGCGCCCTTCTCTTTCTTAAAGGGACTTAGTAACATTGTCCAAATCCTCAAAATAAAATTTTAATTCTAGCGGTTCCCTCATACCTTGTTGTATTCGTATTAACAATAAAATCATGGGACAGGTTTCGGTTTTTCAAATTTCCCTTTCGTTACAAAGATATGTACGATCAAAGTATTCAGATAAGAAAAACTCCGGGCGAGTTTTTCATCCCTGTACAAAGTGAATGCAGTGAGTTAGTGAATATCACCCAATATCACTTTGCATTTTCGCTCATTACTTGGCCATGCAATGTCCATTTGACTTGAAATTTTCACACAATACCCTGTGGACATATGAGATAACAGCACTATACATTGCATCAACCATTCATCACTTTTTGCACATGCCAACAAAGTTACTAGATCCCTTTAACCGACGAGTTGGTCTTTATCGTCGCATGATTACATGATTTCAAAGAGTATCTGTTTTCACAAACATATATAGCGATTTCAGCAAGGGACAGGATGTGTGGAGTCTAGAGCAATACGTATTGTGAAGCGTTGGAATATGGTACATTGAATTACACATGAATGCACTAACAAGTAATTTACCTGATGGCAAGAAAACTATTTTCTGCCCCTCTCTCCCCTCCCCTCCTCTCCGCAGTCTTCATTCTTTATCTTTACCAGCTTGTTCTTTTTAACCTCCTATACACAGTTATGTGAAAGTTCTAAAGATTGGTGAAAAGGTGACCATTGAGGGGTCAGTTGAACGAAGAGGTCGGACCATCGCCTACACCACCGGAAGTATCTTCAACGAGAAGGGAGAATTGGCTGCTCACGGCACCCAGACTACACTTTTAAGAAATTAGCATTATAGGGGACCAACAATACGCAAATACAAACACAGGCTTATTTGTTTTACGCCTTGCAACTTGCATAAAACAACGCAATCACAACATGGACTTACGGAGCTTAAAGTGGCCCGGCAAACCAAACGCATGTTATCTTCTGTTCATCTGTATTAGTGTACACATCAACTATTTGTAAACCATTTGACCAAAACATATTTTGTATATTTTACAACATTTTCAGTAATTATTTGTCTCCATATTGCTAAGCCTCCACCTCTGAAACCCTCTCCAGAGTAAAATTCTATTGTTGACTGGTTGTGACATCTTCAGCCATTCACTACTCAGTTACAAAGAAGTGACCTTCCTCCAATCACAATAGCATCACAATAGCATCACACGTTGGAATGCAATGCCAACTCAAACACTTTCAATTTCAATAGCAGTTGCTATGTTAGAAGAAAAGCAGTGTCTAAGCTATTGTATGGAGGCATGCAGCGCATGCTTTTGTGAGCATTTTCTTGTTTGTACTTTCATCTTTTGTTAATCTCATGGTAGCTGACCAGTGATTGACAGATGATGTTACAACCATTCAATAATAGTTTTTTTAGGAGGTGGGACTTAGCAACATGAAGAAAATGAAATGATACAATTTTGAAAAATAAACAAAACATAATTAGGTCAAACAGTTTACACATATTGAATGTGTACACTAATACAGATGAACAGAAGTCAACATGCATTTTGTTTGCAAGGCCCCTTTAATGTTGGTTTTCCCTTAATGTGAAATATATATGTGTATATGTGTGTGCAGTACTTAGCATACTTATGTAAGACTTGGTTAGTTTTCACATGAACCTCAGTAAATTTGATATTGCTACATCAGTTACTCAACCTTTCAAAGCATCTTTTTAATAGAAAATTATACAGGATAAATTAATGAGATTGGACAAGTGAGACAAAATCGACACGGGAAGAACTTTAAAGGGGACCACAAGGCAAAGAACAACACCTAATTATGTGTTTTGGTACCGTTGTGTGATATCAAATAAATACCCAACAATTTGCAAAGGGTTGTATAATTCATAAACGATGCAATTTATTACCACCACTTACGGAACCATTATTAGTTCATGGTTCCGTTCGCGCCGAACATTTGCGAGTGCGCCAATTTATTCACGAGTATGTTTGGAGACAATATAATCACGGACGATGCGTTAGTCCCAGAAAAAGGTAGTCTACGTATGCAACCCTCTGAACACAAGTTGTAGTATGGTGATACTTTTTCCCAATTATATATTTTTTTCTGAAAATCTATTTTTCTGATTTTGTTGTTGAACGGACTACTCAAAATTTTACCTTTCTTGTATAAGAATATAATTTGTAGGTGGTACCCTTTAACTTGTGTATATTTGTGGTGCTCTGTTAATGGGTCTCTTTTAAACAATAGTGTATCGTACTATTTACCTGATTATGACTATTATGATTATGTTATGTACTGGTGTACTTCGAAAATGCATATATATATTAAACTTGGAATGACAATTAAATCATTGTGTCGAAGTATAGTATGTTCGTGGGTGTGCTTGTGTCCCCGATGGAAAATATTACAGTGAAACCTCGTTATAGCGAGGACTAGCGAGGACTTTATAGAATGCATTCTCATCGTAGTTCGAATCCATAGAATTATGAATAAACAAACCCTAAATCATATGCGCGGTGCCATCTTGCGAACGCCTTGCGCGCGGTGCGTAATACACACTGGCTCAGTGTAGTACAACATGGCGATCCGGGGTGTTTAGCATCCACACGCATGACAATCTCTAAGGTGACCCTGTTTTTTACTCACTCCAATAATATGCTGACGTGCGTCTGACCAGGCCGAAAGTACCTGTATTTCGCGCAATATTTTCACCCCTCCCGCAATATTATTAGTTACACCCTGCTTGTTCACGCAATACGGGATATATCTACGTTCTGGTTCCATATTCCATGAGGCCGGAGGCCGAATGGAATATGGAACCAGAACGTAGATATATCCCGTATTGCGTGAGAACAAGCAGGGTGTGACGGATTTATCTCTTTAAGTGTATACATTTTTTCAAACATCTCACATGGTCTCCAAGTAATATAAACTGTTCTGGAACCAGAACGTAGATATATCCCGTATTACCCGTTTGATCATTTTGACCAAGTAAATGAGGTAAATACGGGTTTGTCTCAAAGACAAATTGACCAATCAGATTACAGCAAAATGGCCCACTAAGAGATAATATTCACCATCATACATGCTCTGGCCACTTGAGGCTTAAGAGGGCTTAATAGCGCTTATGGCTCGTCCATGTGAACAGGCTTGACAAATGTGTGACATCGATGCTGTTTTATCGTGGAGGGCACAAAACCCCAAACCGGAGATAGCTGGTCTTGTTAAAGGGCGTACTGGGGTAGTATTTTTATTTATTTTTTTGGGGGGGGGGGGGGGGATAGGGATGGAGTGGTACCCCAGTGGCAGTAGATATCTCCCTTCATTGTCCCCTCACTGTTCGGGCGCCAAAAGTAAATAAATAATTTAAGTAATTAAAGTAATTGATCGATTGATTAATAACATCTGAATACACAAGTAAGAATGTTATGTACAACATAATTATAATATTGCACATAACACAATTCGTATTGGTTTACGAATTGTGTTAATTTGTTCATTTATATATTAATTAATTAATGTATGTAATTTATGCATTAATTTTGTCCTGTCGATCTTTTTGGCACAAGCTCACCCCTTAAAGGGATCTAGTAACTTTGTTGACAAAAGTGATGAATGGTTGGTGCCATGTATATTGTTGTTATCTGAAATGTCCACAGAGTATTGTATGAAAATTTCAAGTCAAATGGACGTTGCATGGCCGAGTAATGAGCACAAATGCAAAGTGATATTCACTAACTCACTGCACACACTTTGTACACGGTTTCAAAAATCCAACGGATATTTTATTATCTGAACACTTCAATCGTACATATCTTTGTAACGAAAGGGAAATTTGAAAAATTGAAACCTGTCCCATGATTTTATTGTTAATACCAATACAACAAGGTATGACTGAGGGAACCGCTAGAATTCAAATTGGATTTTGAGGATTTGGACAATGTTACTAAGTCCCTTTAAGGCCTAACGGGGAACATTTCATTTAATCTTGTTTATTTCAATTTAGAACTGTGGCACACTTCAGTAATGCCGTTGCCCCCTTTTGAATCCTTCCCACCCCACTTGGTTTAGGTTGTCTACCCCTGCGAACTCGCTTTTACACCACGATATGATAAACTGGATCTTCCATAACGCATCAACACCACCATAATTGCACCAATGAGAGCCCCCTTGGCATTTCGTGACCGTCCACCTTGTCAGCTGATCGCTAATGTTATGACGAAAACATGTTGAACGACTCACCATTGAAGAACAAAATAATATAATACATTTTTGTTCAGAATAAATAATGATTTTTTAAAAACGAATATGAACTGACTGTACTTGTTTTAAATTAAATAACGAATAAAGACAACATTGCTGAAAAACATGCTTAAATTAATAGCGTTAATTTAGTCCCAATATGATAATAAATGCCATCCATATGGTATCAAACGCTATAGATTAGATTTCCATTCAATAATAATATGTTAGTTGTAACCACGCAGCATAATCATTTCAACCCCAAATGTTGGACTGTTCCTTCCTATTTCAACTGCATTATAATAATTATAATTTATTCGTTTGTAGAATACACTTTTGCCTATAAAATCTTATCGTATTCTGTCCACGCATTCCATCAGCTAACGCATGCCGTAGCAAACACTATTGGGTAAACAAGAAAATATCACGTTTTCCAAAACCATCATCACCATCACCACCGGCCCACAATAACCATAAGTCAATGAAGAAGCCATTGTCAAAACTAGGTGTGGGGCAAAGTGGGGGATATTTTCCATTTCCATCTAGTTGTTTTCTTCTCTCCAACAGTATATTGCAGCAAAATATATTTTTTATAAAAAAAAAAAAAAAATTGCAGGCGCAGTGCCCCCAAAATAAATATGGATCATTTTATGGCACCAAATAGATGATCCAAATGGAATTAACATGTACTGGTAATTTATGTTCATAAACATGCAAATACACCATTTCATTAACCGATGACAATGATAAATTAGTAAATAAATATTTACTTTTATAATTGACTTTGTCTTGCCATCCGCATCTCATTAAATTATGAAACACGCTAATTTATCCTTTATACTTATAGAATCAATGTATTTTATTTGCCATTTTTTTCATGATTTTCTTTATAGTGTAAGATATGAATACGATTAAGCCACGATTCGTGTTACATTTGTATTATCTTCAAGAAATATACTTTCATGAATTTTTCATAATGTTCTGTAGCGTTAAATAGTTGTATAATGTACTTTAAATGTCAAATTCATGTTTATTGTATACGCCCAAATAGTGTCAGATGTATCTGCATCTTTTGGATAATAAAATAATAAAACCTTTCAATTCAATTCGATTCAATTCAAATAAGAGGGAGGGGGGTGGTAAAAGAGTAGGCGAAATGCCCCCTATGGGGGAGAAAGTATTCCTCTTGCCCCCTCCCTTTATATTAGACTGTCATCAGTAACTGGTTGCCGCCCAGTGACCGAAAACCGCAGACAAAAATCTCAACTTACAAGGGCTTGGAGCGAAGCGGAGGGCATGGAGGGGGTCCCACCATAGTGATAGTCTTGTGGTATAAATGATCTATCCCGTGACGTAGTGTCGTGACGTCAATGTATGTATAGATGGTATGTTACTATGGCGACACAATGATGATGATGATGAATGTGTATGTTGGGATGTAATGTGAAGGGATTTGGGCAGTGACGGTTTTTTTTTTTTTTTTTTTTTTTTTTTGGGGGGGGGGGGGGGGGCAAGGGGTCAAGGAGGCATTGGGTTCCCGCCCCCAGCTAGCACGTCTGCTGTGGATGCCCCACCCCCGTGCCCCCACCCTGTGTGCTCCTAAATAAATACATAACTATTTGTCTATATTGCCCCTCCCCCACCCCCATCCTCATGGGAGTCATGCCTTCCTATCCTTGTATATGGGTTGATATTGGAGACACCACTTGATTGTGACGCGTGTGCTCTTACCAAAGAAAACAAAAATCTCATAAGTCGGAGAAGATTTCCTAAAGATTACACCTCAATATTCTTCGAGTCATGTTATATCAGGCTTATGGCTCATCATTCTCATCAGCTACCATAATACATCATACCATGTAACATGAATAGAGGGATATTTTCTTCATCAAATACGACAGCCTAAAATACAATCAAATAACGTCTGATTCAATCTTTGATTCGCAAAATATATCAACATTCATACTGGTAGCGGATGTGAAATCACAAATAATACATCAAATAATTTACCAAATGCATTCACTTTTTGATTGTACGAGGCAATCATAAATTCAATTCACTATTTTGTGTGGCAAACTAAATGTGCATGCATTCTAACACGTCATATAGATGGATATGGTTGCATTATCGAGCCTTTTACCAAGGCATTACGGCTGCCGGCTGGTAGACACCCTTTACATGAGCAGCAGCAGCATATACGCGATTGTATTATTTATCCATGTATTCCTGCATGACATTCAGACGCGAAGACTTGCTTAAAGGCTACGACTACTAATCATTTCTGATATTTGTGGACTAGCCAAGTGACACTTTAATACCGAATGTACGATACACTTCATCCATTACTTTGAAAAGACTTATTATATGATTTGATGGCGTCATAATGGCAGTTTATCTTACCGGCGCCTCCTTAACAATATCAAATCGATCAAACTGAATGTCTGACGCATTGCGAGATTGAGTTATCAGTTTCACATTTCGGGCATGACCACTGAATGACGACTTTGAGATGAAATCGAAGCATAAGGAAAGGAACATTTTCTGATGTGCCTTAATTCAACATTGCATTGTCTTGGTGATCTAAACAAAATATGTCTATATACACAGTCACGTGGCATTCATTGTATCCGCTTTGGTGTATGTATTGTTTAAACATTTGCGTTTATAGTTAAAGGGATATTGTATTTGTGTGTGTACTTTTCTAAAAACAATTTTAACTTATTTATTGACTGGTCTCGATGTCTTACTCTTGCCATTTATCTGGTCACCATGCAAGAACAGCCGTATAGTATAATGCTCTACAGCTGAATATGGGTTACTATTTTTTTGATCACGTTTAATGTGCTTTTTATCTAAATTATTCTTGCTATATGTATGTACGATTTGTGATCTTCATTTGTTTACACAAACAAAATATGAAGATGTATATGAATCTTCCTGTATTGTTTTGATGTTGACTTTATTATATAGGGAATACAAACAAACGGACAATGTGGCGTAACGAGGACAAACTATTCAAGGTTGTTGATGAAGAGAACTGAGCAAGAGGACGTCGGGGGACTCCCTCCCAGGATAGAGAGGTGCGAGTGAGGAGGGTGGTCTATTTTTTGTGTGCAAAATTGAGTTCTACATAGTTACGATGTTGAAGGGAGCATTTCTATGTGATGTTCAAATGTTCAAATAATAGTTATTTCTAATGTTGGAAATATTTATCACAAATAAAAAGGGTGTCTATACAAGGCCCCGAAATAAAAATGATAAACATCAATTATCTCCGAAGAACAAACAAATGACTTAGCGCCCTTCAAGTTATCGACCGACGTTCTGAGACTTATTATTTTGAGCTTCATTTGGGTTTTTTTACATCGTGTTTGTGTTTACTCCACACAAATAAAAGAGAGCTCAGTTCAGGCTGCCTTTATATACAAACCCCCCGAACCGAATCTCCAAAGTACACACAAGTGACAGAGCGCCCTTCTACTTCTCAACCGACGTTCTAAACTAATTCTGTTGAGCTTCATTTGGTTATCCAGTTTCGTTTTCGTTTATATTTTAATAAAAAAACGAGCTCAACTGGGATTCTACAACTATAAGACTCCCAACGTTTACCATGAATTATCTCCATAGAACAACACAAAGGTGACATATTGTCCTTCTAGTTCTCAACCGACGTTCTGAAACTAATTATTTTGAGCTTCATTTGGTTCTCTAATATCGTTTTTGTTTATATTTTGATAAACAAAGAGCTCAACTGGGATTCTACAACTAAGACTCCCAACGTTTACCATGAATTATCTCCGTAGAACAATAACAAAGTGACATAGTGTCCTTCTAGTTCTCAACCGACATTCTAAACTAATTATGTTGAACTTCATTTGGTTCACTAATATCGTTTTCGTTTATATTTTAATTTTTTTTAAAGAGCTCAAATGGGATACAATTAATACTCCCAAACGTTTACCATGAATTATCTCCATAGAACAAAAAGTGACATAGCGACCTAATAGTTTTCATTCAACGTTCTGAAACTAATTATTTTGAGCTTCATTTGGTTCGCTATAAATAATTATAGTTTTTGTTTATATTTTAATAACAAAGAGCTCAACTGGGATTCTACAACTAAGACTCCGAAACGTTAATTATGTATTATCTCCGAAGAACAAAAAGTGACTTAGCGCCCTTCTAGTTCTCAATCGACGTTCTGTGAGACTAATTATTTTGAGCTTCATTTGGTTCTCAAATATCGTTCTTGTTTATCCTTTCTCGCACCGCTAGATCCAGACATCAGAAATGACGGGGCCGGAAAAGGGGTTTCCCACAAGACGAATTTGGTTTGCACTATATATAGACAGTACATCGCAGGTCGAATATTCCTGACACAAACTGATCATCAGGCATCTTTTGTGAAAAAGTCGAGTCAATTTATCAATCAATAAAACAATACATCAATAAAACAAAGATAGTATATTTTCTTTTGTAAACGTTCATATTTCATATTTAATGTATCATATTTTGTATGTAATATTTTACCGACTTGGTAAAAAAAGGCAGCCTATATAGAGACTGCGAATGGGTTTTCTTATTCCCGTATACTTATAAAGATGAATGAAACAAAAGAAAATACAGTCGAGTCATTAATTTAATCAAATCAATAAAACAATTGAAGTTGATTTTCTTGTTTAAGTATTGTTCTTTTTTCATTAGTTTTTTTAATTTCATATTTGATTTTTCATATTGTAACGTGTCATATTTTACCGACTTGGTCAAGAAACATCATAGACAACAGGCTAGAGGATGTGAGTGGTTTTAGTAATTCCGAATATTTAGATAAAAAGAAAGAAACAAAATAAAACAAAACAATTGTGATCTACCGAGATGTGGACGTATTATTTCATATTGTGGATGTTGGCAATTGTGCGTGTATAATGTTTGTGTGGTTGTGTGTTTGTATGTTTGGGCAGTGGCGTAACTAAAGGGGGGGGGGGGGGGGGGGCACATGCCCGCAATAATTTGACGTAAGAAACGTAAGGGGAACATATTAAGTTGTGAACCCCAATAATGTATGTGCCTCCCAATCAGTCCGTATACACGCTACATTACTGTGTTGGGTGGGTGTGAGTGTGTGCGTGTGTGCGTGAGTGCGTGTTGGTGATGTTATATAGTGTGTACGTATGTATATTGTAATAGTTTGTGTACGTGTGTATTTTTGCACGTGTGTGTGTGTGTTCGGTTTATGCGTGTGTATAACCTACATCGGCTGTTAAAATGGGTGATCATTTTCGATGATCATTTTACCGACTACCACACTGTATATTAACTGTGTAACATAATACTACATTTTATACTACAAATTCTCGGATAATTGTTACATATAGATAATATAATACTAAAAATGACGGGATAAAGCAATATCAACTGGGGTGCATATGGAACCCATACAGTGCCAAAAACCGTCAGAAGCACGTACATTTGTATAAACCGGGCATGGAAAACTATATTTTTGAAGGTTACAACATTTGCGCTTACTGAATCTAGCATGAAATCCACACAATCTCTTCAATCTTCAACTCAAGCAAACCAAAATTGTGATGTGTTCGCTCAAAATATGAGACTGATGGGTCCTTACTAATAAAAGGTCATAACGATTTATTATTCATATTTTTATCTTTGCTACGACTAAAATTGTGCCGCTTTTATTCGGGGTCATCTGACAACAATCTATTATCTTGGGACCTTTGTATATACATGTATATATGGAATGAATTGTTAAACAATTCCGCGGCCTTTTTGGCTTCGTCCTACATATTTTTTGACAGGGGCTGAATAATTTGTCTGAATCGTTTCCTGAAGCTAGATGAAAGATTTATATTTACCCCTTGCTTCTATCAATTGTTTGTATCGACTCGGAATAATTATGTTGTTTCAAAGAATGATAACGTTGATGGTATCAGCTGGACAATTATTTCAGAAGATAACAATGCATTACGGAAAATTAGTAAAAAAATAGATTCTGATTTTATTGTTTGAAATGATATATAATCTAACATTATAAAGTATAATGGTGAACTGCAAGTATTATAATCTAACATCAGTTAAGAATGAAAAAGAGCAAAGAAAATGAGATTTCTCCTGGATTCGAACCCGAGATCTCCGGATTGCTAGACCGGTGCTCTACCGCTGTTAAGAATGATTAGTTGAGAATAATATAAATGTTACACTATTTTATATAATTGTATACAATTTTATTACATCTTGCCAGGGGTCTGCTGTACAATAATTATGCTGTTAATTATCATTAAAAATAATACCATGGCCACAATATACAATTAACTATCAGTCATTATATCAGCAATCAACTTAAAATCTAAGCATCAATCTTGATTTCGAATTCGAATGAAAATGTTTATTTAAAAATAAAGCACACATAATATGCAATTGGTTGAATTTATTTGTTAAATAAACATTTTCAAATGATTGTAATATTAATTTGAGGCGTTGATCCTTGTTAATACATAATGATGACACTGTATCATGCGTACATGCATGTATATGACCATATATCTCATGGAACATTCTTAAAGGAACTACAGCGTCTAGATGGCCTAATTTTCCTCTAAGAAAAAGAATTTGGCAGTCATTTCCCATGAAATCAATCAATTTTGGGGTAATTAGTAAATATATAATTGTCCTGGGAACGCCCCTTTTAAATCGCCAAAATGTGACGTCATCTAAAGAACTTAGCCCCATAGTCTCTGTACACGACGCCTCTCTAAATTCTCTAGATGACGTAAGCCGATGAATTGTGGGCGGGGCCTAAACTGGCTGCTAAGTGAGATTTGGCATCAGAAAATTAGCCTAAAATCACTACTGGGTTTATTTTCATGGAGTTTTTTTTCGGCAGACCTAGTTTACAAGTCATCAACTATGGAATAAGTGCCAAATACGTTGTATTCTTTAGTTCCTTTAAAGAGCTTGGAAGGAGATAGAATAGTATCTCCTTCCTCGCCAGTATATTAAGCCCGTATACATTGCGAGTAAAAAAAACAAAACAAACCGGACTTTGATAGCTTATAAATCCCCAATTCTAAACATAATTATGTTAATATTGGTATCATGTTAAAGCCTGGGAAATTGCCTTTAAAATGATATAATCATAGATTTTGATCGCTTTACGCTTCACAGAACGCGACCTTATTATCCAAAGTCATGCAAAAACTACCTGTGTCCAAGTTTGCAGTTGTCTTGTTCCATCATACATGGATGCGTCTGTTTACAAAAGAACATTTCAAGAATATCCTTTGGTGAATCAAAACAAAATACCAGCTGGTTGCCAGTGTTTTTCATTTTTATCAAGGTGGAAGGGGTCCCCCACCCCCCTCCCATCAGCATCCCCACTTTTTTGAGGCAGGGGGCCCTGAATAGCTCATGTAGGATGAAGTTATCTTTGAAAATCAGACAACAGATGCAACCATTCACAAAACAAAACTGCAAACTTGGACAGGGTAGTTTTTTCATGACTTTGGATAATTAGGTAAAGGTTCGGTGAAGCGTGAGTTGATCAGAGTGTACGATATATCATTTTATACGAAATAATCCAAGCTTTAACATTATGCCAATATCAGCATAGTTTAGAATTGTTGGTTTAAAAGCTATTAAAGTTCGGTTTCATTTTATTTGACTCACACTGTATATACCACGGTAATTATGGTGTATATTTTACTGCACAGCAAACAAAGAAAAAAGATGCTGTTCATTCGTCATGTTAGTGTTGTTTAAACGTGATTTTTTAAAAGCTCTATTAGCACCTTGAAGGTTAAGTACATGAATATTGGTAATCGGCGATGTACAATTGCATTTACACTATTATACAATGTAGCATCCTTGCCGTTTAAGCACACCACCGTTTGCGACGATCGGCATTCGATGCACAACAAGGCTTAATTTCAATAGAGCATCAATAAAAGTGGCGTTATTCTAATAATAACAATCCCAAACGGTACTTCTGGATATAAATTGCTCGCGTTGGGACAAATTAAGACAGCGGAACTGAAATAATAATACCAATAAAAGTAATAAAAAGGATTGTCATTCTCTCTGCGTGGGCTACCACATTTCCTAAATGCATAATGCCATGGGCGTACCGGCATTTTTTTCCGGGAAGGGAGCGGGGAGGAGGTGTGAGGACTTTGGTACAAATATCATCTTTCACGTGGCTGCCATAATGTACTACTATTTGTCCCGCATTTGATACGATTTTGTCTCGGAAATTGAATGAGTTTTGCCCAAAGTGAGGTTATTTTGTCAAAATAATTATGGGATAATTTTTCCCCGATTATCGTTTGTTTAAACTCTCGGAAGCAATATAGCTCTCTGAGCGCCCCCTTATCACCTAGAGACTGTGTTGTCGTTTAATATTTCGGAACAATGATATGTATGTGGGAAACATTCTTAGCAATGATGAAATTTGACAGTTCCTGGAATATTTAAATTGCTTCTGAACGATTTTTTGTTACTTTGAAGAAAAAAAACAACTATGAAACGTATGATGAAAACAATTTTTATTAACATTTTCCCTCACCCACTATTGTTAAAAACACCCTTTAATCGACAAGTTGAATTCTAAAGATAGTTCATAACTTAGGTTTAATACCTATGACAATGAGTAGCTGTGACATCAGACGTCGGTACTTTATACCGCAAAATACCAAACGGCCCATCGAACATGTCGGCGATATTTTAATAAATCAAAACCGTCAAGGTTAGGCGAGATATGGCATTTTGAAAAGTGGAAGTCCTTAAGGAAAAGTAGATGGAAAAAAGCAGTTACTATTTTGAGCCCAAATGGTTGAGAAATATGACAGGAATATGACCTTTTGAAATCAAATGGAGACATCTTTCAACCTTTTTCGTAACACAACATAAGTTATATTTTCCGTAACATGCATACCATGGCTAAATGTGAACTTTCATATAAATTTATATTACTATCGTAAGAACAAAGTAAGATAAAGGCGCTATTACTTACAAGAATGGTAAATAAGTGAACCCTTATGAAACCTCATTAAAAGGGGGTTGCTAAGAAAAAAAAGACACAGTCGGCGGAAAATTGGGAAAATTTCTTCATAAAATTCTTTCTTGTTATTTTACCCTGATATAACAAGATACCTGATATAACTCATATAAGATATGACTCATTTCATGGTCACAAGGACCCTCGTAACAAGGCTCTACTGTACGATAGATTATAAGAGCTTGATTCCAAAAGGCGCTAACTCCATTTGTATAAACTTTTGAGAAATGCGCGTTTTTATTTGTTTTGAAACTACTATGGGAATTATGGAATTGGGATGATTCATGTTTTGTTTTGCCCACGCAGGATTGAAACCCACGCATTTGAAAATTCACAAGGTCCTGCATCGATGATTGATCATCAGCTACACCATACCAATGGACGCCACCGAAATAGCTCAATAAACTGACCTTTTTGTCGATTATAATAGCGGAAATTTGAGCTAGAAAATAATTATGGATAGCGCATCGGCCCCTTTATCGCTTTGGCAGATCTACTGATTTCAGCCTGATTATTATGATGATTATGATTGGACAATGTAGACCGCCCGATCGTAACAACAATGGTGACACGCAGTGACGTCACGAGACCTCAGGGATGGGGATGGAGGGGTTTTGTTGGGAGGGGGGGGGGGGAGGGGGGGGGACACGGGGTTAATGCCCCCACCCCGTGTTTGAATTCTTGCCCCCTTGTTTCTTACCTACTGTGGTAGAAATTATGAAAATTATACAATACTATATTCATTTCGGTGCAGATGATAACAACTGAATTTACCCAAAAAACAGCAATAACATTAACAAAAAAGAACAATATTAACAACCATATTTGTGATGTTGTAAAGCTGCGGCCCCCTATAGTAGCTTATTCTTCCCCTCTCTTTTTCCCCTTGTGTGTTGCTCCTTGCTACGTCACTAATGACACGTTAATTGAACGATATCTGATACAATTTGCCCCACTTTCATTTCGAACCCCAATTGAATAAAGATTTATATTATAACTCTACAACAGAGCATGTTTGTGATTACGATACTAACTAGCATAATTGTACAAATTTGTCAAAAATAACGCCTTAAGTTTAGGCAAAAATAGACATGATTATTATCTATTATAAATTGGGCTCATCAGAAATAAAAGAGCATTATGTTGAATATTGATGAATGGTGGTATTTAGTCAATAATGAAATATTTTATTCGACTGTTAAGGATTATTTAATCAGAATCATTGACGATACAAAATAATGCAATTACAATGTTTGCGTGTTTATTATGTGTGTGTGCACTGTATTATGAATGCGTGGGATTTTGATATACATTAAACTGAAGCGCATGGACATGAGAAAAAACTATAATAGTTGTATATAAAATATATATATAATTTAATAAAAACTACAACTAATTGCTTTACTGATGGTTATCACAAGGCTATTTTTGAATGACGCAGAATACTTTCCCATGAGTTTGACCAAAAAATCAATTAGGCATGGCTTTAATGGGATATTTTGTGTACAGACAAGTTAGATTGCAGCTCACTTGTCTGTTAGGTAACTATGAACATTTTCCACACGTTTTCCTTGAGTCCATGTTCTCCTCTCAATAATAGTTCTCAACTTATGGGTAAGGATATTTCGTTTGAAATATATATTTACAAATATTTCAATGCACATTTAACCAGTCAGTATTAACTTACTGGCGTCGGAAGAGCAGTAATTGTGCTTATACCATCGCACAAGTAAATAAACAAAATTACATTTTATATAATCACGTGGAGTGCTAAAGAAACCAACTGTTGTTATGTCTGTGATATTTATTTGTTCTCTTTCTGCCTGTTTTGTTATTTAAGACGTTATTTTTTATATTAGGCTCAATTACAATATCCTTTGATCGATCTGGCGGATCAAATTATGATGGATCAAATCATGAAATATTCATCAAAATATTATGTGGAATGTTTATTTGGAATCTCATTTCATTACCGCGGGTTTTTTTTCTATAGAAATAGTACCTAGCAAAACAGAGACTGTCTGGAAATATTGGAGCATGAACTGTCAAGATATTAAAGGGAACTAATAACTATGTTGACATGTGTAAACAGTATATAATGAATGGTTGTGAATTGATATTTCCACTGAGTAATGTGTGAACAAGCACAGTGATATTCGCTAACTCATTGCACCGACTTTGTACGCAATTATAACTTTCCAGTGGATAATTTAAAAATCCGATGGATTAATACGGTATTCATCGAAATTCACGTGGGTTGTCTTCATGTTGAGAAAATGATAAATACACTCGAGGCTCTCTCATTCCCTCTCAAGTTCTTGGATATGATATCAATTCGAACCTTGGGTATGACTTTGAGTAATTCTTTGATTTTCTTAAATAAAAAAATCAAATCAAATGAAAGTGGCACTGTGAAATCGCCAGGCTACCTCGCCCATATAATTTGGATCCTACAATACAATGACTTTTTCCTAAAAGGGTCCTAGAGATATTGTCAAAATCCACAAAACTTAGAGTTCAGGCGGTTCTCATATACCTCTTTGTATGACAGAAAAGACCAAACAGAATACGTCCACATCTTTAGTAGATTGCGAAATACAAACAATTGACGCAAATTGCGCATAGATATTGGCAAACAAAAACATTACAATGATAACAATTGTTTTTATACAAAACGGTGAAAATTAAGAAAAACAACATATTTCCCCCCAAAAATGGCGTCTGCAGTCGTAAATGTAGTCATACTGTAGGGCAATGACGTAGCGTGGTCGGACAGATTGGGGGGGGGGGGGGGGGGGGCACGCAAAATTATTGGGGGACACACCTTATGTATTTCTTTTTCAAAAAATGTCCCCTTATGTTTTCTATTGTTTTTTCCCAGAATTTTTTTTTTTTTTTTTTTTGGGGGGGGGGGGGGCACCTGCCCCCCGTCGCTACGCCACTGCTGTAGGGTGACGTAACACCCCAACCAGTAAGTCCACGCTGTACACCATAATATTATATCGACTAGAATTTCAATTCCAACATTACTTCTATACCATGGCTAGTATGCTCCCCGGGGAATTGAGAGAGAACGCTATATGAGTGTGTGCGTTTGAACTGTACCTGATGACCATGTATGGGTAAATAAAAGCGCCAGGAGTGTTTACATCGTAACAGAGTTTTGTGCGCGATATAAGACAACAACAATTGTCGCCTTTTTATGTACAGTATTATGTTCTTGGTATTTTCATTGACACGATTTATCTCAACTTTACTTCAATAGACTGATGAGATCGCAAAAAAAAGAAAAAGTAATTCACTGTGTTCCTTAAACCCTTTCAGGACTGGTCCCCAAAATACTCGCGGTAAGGTATATGGAAAATGCCAAACGGGTTAAATGTTATCTTTTAGGAAGATCTCGTGTTAGCAAAATAGAAAGGGCGGAAACGAGCGTTCATTTTGTTCTTTCAAAGATAATCTTTTATGAAGATCTATATTCCTGTTAGGAGTGGAAAATGAAAGAGTGGAATCAACTTTCTTTTAAAGATTATAATTTGTGGACATCTACTCGTGTAAGGGCGGACACAACTAGGCTTAACGATACTTAACGAAAAGTGTAACGGAACCTGTATTTTGTTTAGTACGCTATACGCTATACAACATTGTACATGTACTCATATTCCTGTGTTTTATCATGTTTATTTGACTTCCTTTCATACAGCGTTTCGGAGAAAGTATACCGGGTAGCATGTTTGGATGGATGGATGGATGGATGGATTAGAGTAATACTCTGATTAGGAAATATTGCCATGGTGACCAAGTAATTAGGACCAAGTTTTGTTTGTAATTTAGAATGAAATAATCGGAAGTAGGCTTTCATTTGCACACATATGTTTTTAAATGTGAACTTTAGTTAAGACTTCAAATTATGGGAAAGTCATTCATATTGGCGAAAGGTTTTAGATCATAACATACAGTATCGGTGGAAACCGATACTTACAAGCAACATTTAACATACAGTACATTCTTGATAAATAATCATGCTTATTATCTACTACAAAGTACATTTGCTGTTCTTGATGAAAATACCTCAAAAGTCTAAACAAATCTATTTCTTTGTTTTCTTTTGATTAAGTATGTCCTATTCTAAGCCTCATGATTGTATTGTGTTAGGCTTATGATGTTAATTGATGCCGCCTTGACCCATTTAATTTCCCCTTCATCATATTTCAGCATCAAAACTGTTAAATCTTACAGTACAGTACAGAAATGTACGTACAATCAACTATAAAAGGGATGCCTGTAAAGTGTCTAACTCCACAAAAATTACTTGGAGCTTCCTCATTTCTCTTCTACCGTGTTGTTTAGCTTATGGATGGTAAGAGAAGAATAAAAAATAGGGTTGGATTTTTTCAAATGCCCCTTTAGTATGACGATATCTATCATTCAGCTCAAAAGCGTTAATGAACGGTCATACATGTATACCTCATAAACGTCAGTTGTAAAAGCTAACGCATATTTTCGCTTTTTTAACCAGGAAAGCAGTGTTCTTTTTCAATGAAACTTTCAAACATCATTCGGACATATCTTACAATGATTTTGGTACATGATTGAAGTCTCAAATGTCATTTTGGGCAATATCTGACACTTTACAGGTGCACCTTTAATATCATGGTGAAGCTACCCCAATAATTAAAAAAAATCAATACAAAAAGGGTAATTGCTTTATAGTATTAGCGCGTTCCAAGTTTGTTTTTATATGCACCCTGCCATTGATAAATTCTACAAATGCTTTTGTTATATTTTTCATGGACCTAGCCTCTACCTAGGTTATTGTAACTTCTTTGATTTGATAAATTAAGACTTATATCAAAGACGCTTCACACACACACGCGCACGCACACGCACACGCACACGCACACGCACACGCACACGCACACGCACACACACACACACACACGCACACACACACACGCACGCACGCACGCACGCACACACACGCACGCACGCACACACACACGCACACACACACACACACACACACACACACACACACACACACACACACACACACACACACACACACACGCACACACACACACACAGAAGTATTGCTGTGACATAGCCACGGTCATCAACTTAAAGGGGGGGGGGGGGGGAGTGCAAAGCAAGGCTTCATTTGCTATTTTTTGAGAAATTAGCATTTCATTCTGTATATATAATTCACTCATGTCAATGACTCTACAAAACTAAATAAATGTCAGCAAGAATAATTGCATTTTTTATATTATATTTTATTTCAATATTTTATTTCAATTCAATTCAATTCAATTTATGAAGTTAGTAATGTAGAAAATAACAATACATACAAACTATGAAGCTTCATTTGCTTATTATTGAGATATGAGCATTTCAACTAGTTCTTTTTCACCCATCTCAACAAAATATAATACATTTCAGCAAGAATGAGTGCTTCTTTTTAATAAGCTTTATTTCTAACCGCACAATTTAGAAAATAACAATAAATACAAAATACATCAATATGAATAGATAAGTCTTCGTATAAGGCCACTTCAACCTAACAGGAATGCAGGTAATTAACCAAACCATTATTAGATTAAGATATTTAAACTACACATATCAATTACATCCACTGGATTTCATTTGTTATTGCATTTGCATTTCATGCTAAAGCTATTTGTAATCAGATAGATGGGGGAGCTGCACAAGAAGCCTTATTTGCTCAGTATTGAGGTATGAAAATTGTAACCGGTATTTATTCCCCCATGTCAAAAAAAATAGAATAATTGCATCTTTATAATTAAATTGTTAAGCTTTACTTTTAATGTAGAAAATAATAATAAATACAAAATATGTAAATGCAGATATGTCTTCATACAAGGCCACTTCAACCCAACAGGAATGCAAGTGATCAACTATACCATTATTGGATTAAGGTATATTAAAGGGGACCACCGGGCAAAGAACAACACATGATTATATGTTTTGGTACCGTATTGTGATATCAAATAGATACCCAACATTTTGCAAAGGGTTGTGTAAATTCATAAACAAAGCAATAAATTACCACCACTTACGGAGCCACTATTATTTCCTGGTTCCGTACGGGTCAAACATTTGCGAGTGCGCCAATTTGCTATTCACGCGTACGTTTGGAGACAATAGAATCCCGGACGATTCTTTCGCTCTGGACAAAATAGTCTTCGTACATGCAGACCCATTAACGCATGCTTTAGAATGGTGATGCGTTTTCCATTTATATTTTTTCTTCTTCTGGAAACATATTTTTGTGAACTTGTTGATGGAATGGCCTACTAAAGATGTTACCTTTCATTTATAAGAATATTATTTTTGGGTGGTGGTACCCTTTAAATACACATATCAATTACATTAAATGGATTTTATTGGTTATTACATTTTGCATTTCATGTTCAGCTTATTGGAACTGTATCAGTCATAAAGGGATCTAGTAACTACAGTACAGTATGTTGCCACATCATGCATACATTATTAAAGGGATCTAGTAACATTGTCCAAATCCTCAAAATCCAATTGGAATTCTCGTGGTTCCCTCATACCTTATTGTATTCGTATTACCAAAAGAAGCATGGGACAAATTTCCCTTTCGTTAAAAAGATATTTACGATTGGAAGTATACATCCACTGGATAGTCGTAACCATGTACAAAGTCAGTGCAATGAGTTAGTGAATATCACATTGCATTTTTGCTCATTACCCGCTAATATAACATCCATTTAACTTGACATTTTCACACAATACCTAGTCAGTGGACATATCAGATAACACCAATATGCACTGTGTCAACCACAGAAATATCAACCATCTTTTTGCACATGTCAACAAAGTTATTAACTAGATCCCTCCAAGATAAAAGTAATACTGTACATAGTCTTACCTGTCTATCCATGAGCGATGTATGAAAGCTACATAATAAATTAATGGCATAATCATGGTCAAGTATCACAAAGGCAAATGGAAAGTGGTATTTGTTGCTACATGAAACAACTAAAAAGGGTTGATGAAATGTGTATTACTTTAGCCTTACCTGTCCATCAATGAGTGATATATGAAAGCTTCATAATAAATTAGATGTATAATTATGATCAGGTAATGACAGCAAAGGCATGAAAAACTAGATGGATCTTCGACTGCGCATGATGCCTCCGCTATCACGCAATTGTTATATCAAGCCCAAATTAACATGCACATAATTAATTCTGTAAAATCAATTTTGATGGTGATCAACCAGATCTTGATATATCACTATTACAAGTTTTTTTTGCATATAAAATGAGTCCTGTGGGCTGTGACCTTGACCTTCCACCGCATGACCCCAAAATTATATGGCTACATCGGCTCCCTATGATACATTCAGGTACCAAGTTTGATTGAAACCTGACATTTAGTTCTTGAGTTTTTACAATTACAAGCTATTTATGCAATCCTGTGACCAAAACATTGTATGGCTACATCGGCTCCCTATGATACATTCAGGTACCAAGTTTGATTGAAACCTGACATTCAGTTCTTGAGTTTATACAATTACAAGCGGTTTTTGCATATAATTAGTCCTGTGACCTTGACCTATGACCTCATGACCCCCAAATTGTATGGCTACATTGGCTCTCTATAATACATTCAGGTACCAAGTTTGATTGAAATCTGACGTTCAGTTCTTTAGATTTTGCCATTACAAGCTATTTTTGCATGTATATTGAGTCCTGTGACCTTGACCTTTGAGCTCATGACCCCAACATTAAATGGCTTCATTGGCTCCCTAAAATACATCCAGGTACCAAGTTTGATTGAATTCTGACATTCAGTTCTTGAGATTTTGCCATTAAAAGCTATTTTGGCATATATAATGAGCCCTGTGACCTTGACCTCGACCTCATGAGCCCCCAAAATCTAATCAGATCATTGTCACCCCAATATGTACACTCATATCAAGTTTGAAATTAATCCGTCCACCGGTTCCACCGACGTATCGTTAGTGAGCGTTCATACACACAATTTCCATCGTATAGCTAGTCGAGAGCTGACTAGCTATACGATGAAATTTGTGTGTGTGAACACGGGGTTTGTTGATTCAGACAAAATAGATACTTTTAATTATTGTAGTACATTATTTCATTAACCACTTTTAGTAAGAAAAAAAAAAACACCTTATGTTCAATTGAAATGACCAAATGATAATGTTAAAATGTACTGGTTAACCTTGACGGGGGCAATATACCTTGCACCTTGTGTTTGTCTCTTCATTGGCACACTCAATTTTGGTCTGAAGACACCCCTGGCAAATATATGGATGCCCTTTGTTGGACTCTTTTTAACCCATTCAGGACGGGTCCCAAAAATACTTGGGTTGGTGTCTATGGAGAATACATGTTGTAGCAAAATCAGTCAGTCCTGAACGGGTTATTAAAATGGTATCATTTAGTTTCAAGATATTTAGTCAAACATCTTGTGACATCCGTTTGCATCAGGTGACATCCATTGGCATCAGGTGACATCTGTTGGCATCAGGTGACATCTGTTGGCATCAGGTGACATCTGTTGGCATCAGGTGACATCTCTCCTGACACGCGTTACGTAATAGTGGAACGCGTCCTGCTCTTCCCCTCCATCCATGGTGACTTCACCTGCAAAACAGAATCGAGAAATGGTATGAATTAATCAATTATAATATAAATTTAATAAGACTGGGTTATTTTTCATTTACTTTTAATATAGGTGTGTGTGTCTATTGATGGCTTACAATATACAAAAGTTCCATGATTGCAAGCATAACATAATTATTGAATAAGGCATCAGTTTAACTCTAAACATGGCAGGGATTTTATGCTCTAAATGGTATTTGTGTGCATTGTTACTCGCAAAAATGCGAGCTTGGCACGTTATGAGTTAAGGCTCACCTGAGACAATCTATTGTTTGCGAGATGTATTGAAGGTCAGATGTTTTAATTTACAATCTCAGAGACACAATTAATTTGAAATTACATTACATTACAAAGATGTTGACTTGTTCACTCGTTACTTAAAACTCATGGCACGTTGTGAATGTCTTATTTGATTCGCAGTATTCCTATCAGTGAAACAATATACAAGAGCTCAGGGTGATTTAACCCCCGAAAAGCCATTTACATGTTCCCTTCAAGTTTCTGAAATCCCCATAGACTTTGTACACAACTTGCCCAGTTCCTGTAGTCAAGAGGTTAAGAGTCCAAATAATATTGCATAGAGTATAATGCAAAACAAATTGAAAAGTAGCCCCCCCCCCAAAAAAAAAAATATGAAAATGTATTTTTCTGTGATTTGACAGATTTGACAGAGCATGGCCAAATATTATGCAATTTGGAAACGAGACACATGCACACTGCCTTTGACTATTTCTGGTCAGTTTCCTGTATATTTGAATCTAAATTAGTCATAAGCTGTTATTTAACACAAAGGAAACTGACTTCCCATGCTTTCCCTATACACACATCATCAAAGATAAACAAATATCTGGCAGACTGGCACTGATGTGAACATCGCTTGAAAATTCTATCAGAAAAAATAAATGAGGAATCACGTTAATATAAAACCTGCTCCCGTTTAAATTCTGAAATCCCCCTAGACTTTTCACATAGCTCAACCAGTTCCCATGATAAGCAAATGGTTAACATTTCAGTGGCATTATTTGCAGTGATCACTTACAAACTTACAAAGTGATAATTCTAAATAGGACTTGGATAGGCGCCTAAAAAATCCCACTCCCTAGCTCTCACAGACTCCCTTCTAGTTGAAGATCTCAATTATTGTCATAATTCATTAAATAAAACAGTTTTACATGAAATTAAGGAAGCAATTCTTTACTTTCAATCATGAATAATAAATCCTTTATAAAAAAAGTAGGAAAATAAATGGAAATCATAAATCAACAGTGTATTCTTGTGTCTAAAAGACCCAAAGTGGTTTGTTAATAATTATACCAACTCCTAATGTCTCTGTGTTACTGTATCACAAAATAACTCCTTGTGACATTTAAATCCTTAAAATATTCATTCTCATTATTACTAGTAGAACTTTACTGAAATATTTGCAGAAGCCATTTGAATAATTGGCAGGATTCAAATGGCACAGGGGTGAATTTTCTGTAAGACTGTGAAGCTTTGATTAGAATTGCCCATCCATAGTAATCATCACTATTCAGCTAAGTACGGGGGGGGGGGGGGGGGGGGGGGGGTGTTTCACAAAGATCCAAAGTTGAACCTACAATTTTGATAAAAATCATTAATATTTTCTTTTATCAAAGAGACTTCAAGTTGTTGATGTAAATTTGTAATGAAAATTTCAAATATATTGCATTTGGGCTGTTGAATATGAATATTTCCGAAGCTACAAATGGCCTACCATAATAACTAGTCCAACTAAGGATTTAAGTTTGACTTGGGATCTTTGTGAAACACCCCCCAGGCCTTGATGAAAGCACCTCGAAAAAGGCCCCCTCCCACAGATTTCCGTACAGTCAAGAATCCAAATTATTGCCATCATTCATAAAAAAAATATATATATATCTAAGGTAGCTGATCCCATATACAGTAACAAGGGCACTGAGCAATTTAGCAAAAAGAGCAACCACAAGTATAAAAGAGTCCAGGCTGCAATTTGATGTATCGTCCAATGTAAATCAACATTTCTATAGTCATATCATAATCATATTATATTTCTATAGTGATATTATAATGATGTTATATTTTGATAGTGATATAAGAATACAAGCAAGCTTGAAATTAAGCCCCTGATATATGTTTGGTAAAAAAAAAAAAAAAACTTTTGATTTCACAAGGGCTATTTTTTAAATTTTAAAGGAAACATCGCCCTCGTGAAAATGTCCACGGGGGCTATTTGGGGCTCACAGAGGTTTTTTTTTGTCTTTTATTGTTTGTTTACTTGTTTTCTTTTTGTTTCATATCTATTTTTCTCAGACATTGTAATAAATGATTTAATGAAGATCCTGTCCTATACTGAAGACAAGCATTCTCAGTCAAATAAAACAAAAATTTTGCTTGCGTGGGACTAACTAATAAATGTGATATATAC
>JBAMJV010010109.1:0-15000 GCA_037951105.1 Echinarachnius parma
CTATTGAGATGTTATTGACAAGCATAACAAAGAGAGTGCTTGATTGACTAGACCGAAAAATCAGTCTATAGATCTGTATATTCCGTTCGAGTAAACCCCGTGTAGAGTCGGTATATTTTATGACTATTGATTGACATGCTTATACAGTATTTTATTGATGACATAATGCATTTCGCGCTCAAGGCGACACAATTAAATATTCAATGGTTGATAGCTATTAGCCCATATTTTATATAGTGTCAACGATACGAAGAAAAGAGTGAGTATTATATGATGACCTTTCAACCAACAGGCGCTAAATCCACTTTTTCAACTTCCGAGGAAAACAGGTTTCTTTGTCCCACTTTGTACACGTGCCTACGGGAATATGAAAATTGAACTTTCTATATTTTGATTTTGAGTGAGTCGTAACATGACGTGGATTCCTAGATAGCTACGTAGATTATACATGTAGATACATTATATCGTTAACTCAATTTTTATGGAAAGTGGATTTAGCGCCTTTTGGAAGTGAGCTCTTCATTATGTTAGTTTGCACATTTTGTAAATTTGTATTTGCCTCCGAAAATTTTATTTTACTCAGGATAGTACCGTATCTTTTGGCTTGATATGAAAACAATATATATAAACAATAATTTTAAGGTCAACAGTGCATTCCAACGAATGACAAGCCTTGTATGAATGCAACAACTTTCCAAAGCCTACGGTATGACTAGTCTTTATAATAAGCATATGTTTGCCGATTTTTCATTTCAATATTAACTATATTCTCAACAAATTTGCTTTACTATGTTCCAACGAATAACACGCTTTGAAAGGTTTCGACAAATTTCTAAAGCCCCTTATTATCACGATTATAGTCAGAATTTATAATTCCGTTCCCAATGTCCATTTGCCCCTGGTAAATATATTTCACCCCTGCGTGATTTTTTTTCAGATTGCGTGTTTGGTATTTCCCCAAATCATATAAGGATTATAGTCAGTGCAGTGTACCAGGATTTTTTAAAGGGGGGGGGGGGGGGGGGGGGGGGGGTTTCTTCAGAAAAAAATTCTGTCAGCGGGGGGGGGGGGGGGGGGGGTAGTCGTAAACATTTTTCGAAGCCGAGACCGCGAATTTTCGAGACCGAGACCAGCAGTCACAATTTTCGAGACCGAGACCAAGACCAAGTGGTTGAGAATCCTGTAAGCGGGGGGGGGGGGGGGGGGTGTAGTCGTAGAAATGTTTTGAAGCCGAAACCGCGAATTTTCGACATTTTCGAGACCGAGACCAGGTCCAGTCCACAATTTCCGAGACCAAGACCCAAGTGGTTGAGAATCCTGTAAGCGGGGGGGGGGGGGGGGGGGGGGGGGGTTGTCGTTAGAAGATTTTCCGAAGCCGAGACCACGAATTTTCGAAGCCGAGACCACGGTTTTCGCATTTTTTCGCGGTCGAGGTCATCGAAAATGTAGGTCGAGACCGCTAAAATTTGAAAAGGGGGGGTTCAAGCCCCCCAAAACAGTAATTTTTTGGTCAAAGGGGGGTTTGAACCCCACACACCCCCCCCCCCCCCCCCCCCCTGGGTACGCCTATGAGTCAGTCTGTTAGGTTTTGAGTGATTCAGATACGTTGTTGCGTTTGGAAATACAATTATTTTTTATTTTTTATTCCAGTTACCAATCGTCGCGGAAAACAATGAATCCCACAGCTGGTTGAATACAGTCATGTCATAAAAGCCAATAAAAGCCATGCCTATATGCGTTTTCAGGGCAATATTCTAAAATGTCCTAGCAATTTGAACAGTTTTGGCGGCATCATATTATTTATATGCAGACACACTATCACACGAGAGTACTTTATTACTGACAATTTGGGGGTAAGGGATTGAAAACAACGAGTAATATAGCCGGCGAAATCTGATTGTAATTTTAGAACATATATTCATATCTTTCATTTGTTTCATTTATATCTCGCAATTTCAGTGCTGTATTATTTTGTTATTCGACGAATCCGTTGGAAATAACATGATTGGATAATATGTGTTTTTTGTAAAGAAAAGTGGACTGGATTGTGTCTTCTACTATTCAATACTGCAGTATACAATTGTACGATTGCATAGGCGTACGAGATTGGGAGGGGGGAAGGGACTTCAGCCCCCCCCCCCCCCCCTATCCAGAGTGTTTGAATGTGAAATATCTAGGCCAAAATTAAGCACCTCAAAGTCGGTCAAAACATTTTCGGGATAATTCCTGTAATATTCGGGCACAAATTATGGCATTATGTTCGAGCACAATTTCCAAACTCATACTGTAAGTGGTGAGGACCTTTTTCGTTTGTTTTGTCTTTGTTTTTTCTGGCGAAATACAGGAAGCCTCCCCCGGCAAAGATGTGCCGGAACGCCCATTTGAAATCGAACTAACATTAAAACTACATGTAATCGGTACATGCAACTGATTCGGTTCATAAATATAAATGAGATTAAACTTAAACATTGCACTATGACCAGTAGTCATTATGATCTGTGTTCTTTTAACTCATAATATTATTAACATATTTATTTTCCCAAACCACGACTGTAGATTTTGAGAATGTTTAGCCTAAGACCAGCATTTAGGAAAGGGAATCAGATTATCGAAATTTGCTCATTATCGCCATTTCTAAATTTAGTGACATTTTTCTATGCGGCGTTCGTATTTTTTGGAGAGAATGTGCTCTGTTTTCAATCAGATGTTGTCTGCTTCGCCGTGTTCAAGTATATTAAGTAATTGGGGTAATTGGGGCGTGAAACAAGACATGCACGATTGCACGGAATGCCTTTTATTCACGTCTGACATGTGTTAACATTATGCCTTTGATATCAACCAATACTAAGCCCTGAACAGTTTGGGTTTACGCGAAAGTACTCAACTGGGTCAGCTATCCTTCATTCCTCCGATTGTTTTTATTTTTTAAATATAAATTCATCTGTGATTGGAAACCAATTGTTGTCTAGTATAAATGGTATTAATTTGATTTTCAAAAAAGCTTTTGTTTGCTTGATTTTGTTACACAATCAAGCTTTAAAGGAATTAGCGGTAACCCTTTACCTTGACTTGGAAGATGCTTAGGTAGAAGGCAGTTTGTAAAGTTAAGTGGTATTATTTCTGATATATTTGAAATTAAGCAAGGGATTCAGCAAGGCAGCATTTTTATAATTTTTTGTTTACACCGTTGGCACCAAATTAATGTTTTTGTAATGTTTTCATAATACTGTTATTATTGAAACTATGTATCAAGTAAATATTAAATTGGAAAACATTTTAAAACTGATTTTCTGCGAATGAGCCACCAGTTAGTCAATCGAAAATAAAAATGAAAGCTTTCTTATATTCAGGGCAGATGCAAAAATAGTTATTATAATGTATACAGTCTGGGCCCACCCTTTACCGTCACCATCCGAGAGACGCAACATATGTTCTCCGACCTCTGAATAGCCTTATGACAAGGCGTCGCGTCTCAATAGTAGGAATGACTGGCAAGAGCAACATTCACCAGTTCACATTGCATGGAGAGCGGAATCAGCTCCTCACATCTTTCACTTGTTTTCACCTGTTTGTAATGTATATTTTGTATTATTTTATGTATTTCTGTATTCGTTTGTTTCACGGCCCTGCTGAAAAACAGCTTGTAGCTGAAAGCGGGCATTTTATTATTGTATATACCGTGATTAAATAAAATAAACAAACAAACAAACAAACTTTCAGCAGTCACTTCTGACGTTCAACCGGGGACTGCATTGGGCAAGTACTCCCCAGTAATTTAATAACAACAATACACAAATAAGGGGGAAATCCTTTACAAAATAAAGAAATACAAAGCGTGTGCCCCCTACAATTCGCGTGCCCCCCTCCCAATCAGTCCGATCATGCTGCGCCACTTCATGGGCTAACATATATGAGTAGCGAGATCGATCTCAATTGAATTCCACGATGACTATCGGTCCCATTTCGCCGTTTCCAGGTATGGCAGACGAAACACGCGGAGAGGATCATTATTATAATGTACCTTCTATGTAGAGGGAGTGTTCTAGTTTACACCACCAGCATACTTATGCTGATAAATCTATCAATAAAGAAATATACAACGTCCCAGAAACCTGACAATGAAGACGTCGACCATAATAAATGTTGCTTAGTTCGTTAAATATAAATGTATCGTTATAATAAACTTTGCATTATCCAAACAAATCTGACCATTTTTTACCATCAAATGGAAATAATGATTTATGAACAACTTAAAGGGATAGTTGAGTTTTGGTAAAGAGAGTACAGTTTTGGTCAAACTGAATTTTAGTTACCAAAACCGGCACCATTACATTACAAAATAATAGTTATAACTCCAACATGCTCGAAATTCATGCAAAATTACAAATGACTAAGTAAAAAGCATGTTATCATTAAAAAAGAGCCGTTAAAACTGAAAAGGGCGCTCGCTAAAAACTCATTGCTTTCAACCATTTAAAATACAATATTGTGCATGTGATGTTTTGTGGAAATAGTGATTAGAGATATATTCAACAAATATTTAAAATCCTCTTTTGTACATTTTTGAAAAGAGGAAGCATTAACAAAAAAATGTTTAACGGCTGTTTCAAAATTATCGAATATTTGTGGGGCCCCACAATTATTACAAATGGTTATGTTTATGGATATTTCAGCCATTTCTGAACCGATTTTGATCAAATAAAGTTTATTCTGTCATTAAATGTGTATGCTCTTTCAAATTTGACACTCAGTTTTTCATTATCTTACAACAAATATTTTGTGTAGCGCCCTCTATACCAAAACTCAACTATCCCTTTAATGGATTTAATACATTCCAACCCCATATTCGGTCAAAAACGTATACAGTTATTATAAACATCCAAGCAAACAAAACGATATAAGGCAATTTTACGACATGTATGAGAAGGGGAGCGAACGTCAATCCGACCCTAAACGAATGATACAAATTAGAGAAAAATATAGTAGAAAACGTGGGCGTCAAATTCAATTTAGCCAACGACCCCATACATATTGAGAGCCCTTATAATAATTGTTCATGTTGAGTCTGCGATTTATACGAATCCATTATTTAAATTACATCACGTATAACATTACTTTCACTATACCAAGTGCACTGACCTATGATTTAATCAGTGGCTTCCCCAGTACAGGGCAGAACCGGCCTCCCACCCCCCCCCCCCCCCCCCCACCCACTCCTCCCTCCTCCCCAGTTTAAAGACCAACATGAGATGCAATACAACTTGTATTGACACTTTAGCCTGTGACACATGCTGATATGCTTTTAGGAGTACATTACGCCCCCATATATTTCAAATCCATTACCCCCTCCCCCAAAAAATAACAAAATCAATACATTCTTTACATTTCTGAACACGGGGCACCGCTGTCTGGTGGTGTGGATGCGTTTAATGATTACACGTACGTTACTTCATTAAGGATGTTAATACCTACGAGTTGCAGTTACCCTTTCATGAATGGATGAAGTATGTTCAATTTCTCTATCCGACATTAGAACGAAAAGGACGATTACCTACCCCTGACTGAAATAGATTTTTTTATAATTGAACAATTTTACTTTCAAGATTTTTCAAGGTAACCTATTTTTTTTAAATTATAGTATTAAGCGCTATATAAATGCAAGCTATTATCATTTTTAACGTAATTTATACTGTTGATCCATTCTTTAAAGTCGAAGTAGATGAATAGTCCTGGCTTCGTCCTCAACACCTCTAACATGATGATTCACCATATTGAAAGTGTTTATCGGGCATGTCATGTACTTCAAGAACAAATGACTCTTAAAACACCTTTGTATCGTAATTCCAATTCATTTCTTAATCTTACTTTTCCCTTATAGATCCATTCGTAAGAGTCGCGGTGGAAGAATGGGCTGTCTTCGAGCGCAATTCGTCCAACATGACCGAGGCATGGCGCAAGTGTTCCTTGGGGTACATGTTCTAAAAAAAGATTATAAAAACATCCCTTTATCTTGTTCGATGAAATAAGTTCAAATCCTTTTCTTCATTGTTATTATTCCCATGCTATACAGATCCCTTCGTAAAGGCCGAGGTAGAGGAATGGGCCGAATACGTGCGCAATTCGTCCAGCTTGAAGGTCGGCGTCACGCACGCGTTCCTCGAGGGCGAGCGCTCCATGTGCCGCGCGCGCGAGTGCAACCTTGGCAACCTCATATGTGACGCAATGGTTAGCCAGAACAACAAGAACCCGGATGAACTGCGGTGGAACGACGTCGGCATGGCCATAATGAACGGCGGATCGATTAGGTCGTCGATAGCGAAGGGTGAGTTTGTTTTGGTCGATGTAGTAATGTATCATGGGTGTAATAAAGGTTCCCTTTAACGGATTATCAGCCAGAAAAAATAAGAACCCGTACTGATGAAGGATTGTCAGCAAGAGAGTGGAACGGCATTTGAATCCCCACCACGGTCTGTACATAAGAAGATCTGGTCCAGGCAGCAAGTTGGGAAATGATGAAGTCATGGTTCAATTTAGTGCGCATGCAACACATACCCACTCTCACGTTCTCTTGTCCACTATCAGATTCATGAACGACAAAATGCAAATGCAGTCTGGTACCTGGGACGGCAAGACGGGATGGAACCCCTGGTACATGTGCAAGGCTAGAACCGTGACATCACCGTGTCCCAGTCCACTCTTATTGTAAGCGGTTAAGTGGGCATGCGATCGAAACGTATATCAAGACTGAGAATGTTTTGGACATATTGTTCGAAGGGGGGAAATAATGTATATACAGGGTGGCCCCAAAAAACCGGAACGGGGCACTTCCCAAAATATAGCAACATAATGATTATATCCATCGGATAAAGTGTCTTTCCGTATGAAAAACGATACCAAGATCAGTCATTTTGGTCGTGTAGTTTTTATTTTAGGGCGCTCTGAGTGACACCATGTCAGGTTCCCTTTTTTGTCAATTTTTACCAAGTCAGTGCTTGATAAACCGCACTTACTGCCTGTCATAGCATTCGAACAACGAGCAATACGCGCGCTATTTTTAGTGTGTATTCAGCCGTGTGCCGAAAGAATGGGCGTGGTTGCTCGACGCTATGACGAGCACGAAGTGCGATTTATCAGGCACTGACTTGGTCAAAATTGACGAAAATGGGAACCTGACATGGTGTTACTCAGAGCGCCTTAAAACAAAAACTACATGCACAACCAAAAATACTGATCTTGGTATCGTTTTTCATTGGAAAAGACACCCTATCCGATGAACATAATAGTTGTGTTACCTTATTTTGGAAAGTGCTCCGTTCCGTTTTTTGGGGGCCACCCTGTATAGGGAGAAGGAAGCTGAATATGGAGTTGCCAGAGAGAAGCAAATGGGGAGACCAAAAAGGAGGTTTATGGACAGTTCTAGAGGAGGAGGCACTGGACAGGGACAAAATGCAAAGTTCAATTTACTATCGCAACTCATTTTCCAGGCTCCTTTAATTTGGTTTAGCCAACAGAATGATGTAGAGGAATTGTTCTTCAAAATCCAAAGCATAGAGTTGTTATTATTTTGTTGGATTTTTGAAAATGTGCAATGACGGTTTAGCCAGACGAATACTAACACTGTATGTATATATAGACTGTGTTGCGTTATTGTCGTTGAAAGCAGAGGAAACGAGTTCTGTGTCTCAACTACAGTACATGGAATATTATAATGCTTTTCGCCAAAAGATGGCGCTCTAACAGTGTAAAAGGCAGAGCCAAACGTCTCTGAACATTATAAGGAGAACTCTCTCAATGGTTACGAATAAAGGGCTGGCCAACTTATGGTCAATTTGACATTTCTTAACTGCAATATTTCTGGTTTTACATTTAAGACTGAATTTCTTATTTGTGCTTTTGGTGAGATACTTTTAGTAATCGGGAATGTGCTTCCGTCAGCAATACGGTTGACATCGCGGAACTGAGAGGTCCGGAAAAGTCCCACTGAACCTGATTTCGGTGTCTTCGTTGACACCCCTTTTATGTGTTTAATACTCAAACCCGAATCTCGTCTCTTTGTTTTAGGTGACATACTGATAGGCAGTGTCGGGAATGTGCTCCCCTTCAGCAATACGGTTGACATCATAGAACTGAAGGGTGTGTATCTCTGGGAAGTTTTTGAGAACTCGGTCAGTGTGTATGACACCTCAATTCTTGATGGCCGCTTTGTTCAGGTGTCGGGTAAGTATTTCATTTGAATCAGTTTTTAAAATCAATCTAGCTCGTTTTGCCTGTTTTCTTTCATGTGACAGTTTTTTGTTTTATTTCATGTGACAGTTTTTTGTTTTCAATTTGTAACCTCACCACCCCCGCCCCCTCCCTCCATTACTTCTTCCCTTTCCTTTTTCTGAGACCGTTAACTTCTCAAGAAGTTGTCTTTAATTCTAGCTGTGATTTAATTAATTTTGTTGGCAGTTAATCTTCTTTGTTTTGAGTTTCAAATTCCAGTTTACAGTCAGTAGAATGTATTATTACCATGAAAACTATATGTGTGACATTTAGAATCCAAACACTTCAATGTAGACGCTAGGAAGTCACTTTTAACATTACTTTACACGATCATGAATGTCATTCCTAGCTGACATGATCATGTAAATTAATGTTAAAAGTGTCTTCCTATCGTCTACTTGGCTAATTATAACCAAAGAGAAATTTGGAATACAGAAACATCTTTGGCTTCTATTGGTACTATTAATGCAAACAAAATTATGTGAGAGCAGTAAGAGTTCTAAGTTTTGTGGGTTTTCTAAATATTCTTAAAATGCATTGTTGTAGGTTTCAACATGATATACCTTTAATGTCCCTGAAATCAACAATTTTCTTTGTTTTGAAAGTTTATCCATCCATCGTGACATTCTCACTCACTACCAAGTGGACATATCAGATTACAACAACACACATTTTTAATTAACAATTCATCACTTTTTGCACATGTCAACAAATTTACTAGATCCTTTAAGTCTCAATTTCCCTACAATTGATTCTTGTTCCTGCATGAGAAGTTGCTAGCTTACTTCTGAAAGCTTAAATCTCACTTTTCCTACAATTAATTCTTGTAGGTATCAGAGTGGTGTATAACCTCGCCCGCGAGGTCGGCCGCCGTGTTGTGTCCCTAGACGTCCTGTGCACCAACTGCACTGTACCTCAGTACGAGCCAGTAGACTTGGACACGATCTACACGATCATCATGCCCAGCTTTCTGGCCAACGGTGGCGACGGCTTTCAGGTCATCAAGGACAACAAGATGAACCAAGTCACAGGTGAATATACTGAGTATAATGAAAGCCCGCTCTCCAATAAGTGGGATATTGAGTTCATATCCAGTGTATTTTCCATAGCGTTTGTCCGACGTCAGCAAGACAATTAATCCTCTTTTGCTGCTCTCTACCCAGGTGCATAAATGAGGCTCCGAAAGGATGAGAACTTGATTCCTTAGCACTGTTCGTGCCTAACAGGCAGTACAGTTCTCCTATCCCACTGCTGACATCTATTTTAATGGTGTGGTGCATCTAATATTTTAACTTTTCTCTTTATATTGATTTTGTTTGCAGGTAATCTGGACTCGGCCGTGTTGGTCGAGTACATCCAACGGTTAACACCCCTTGCCCCAGCCTTAGAAGGGCGTGTGGTGTATTCTTAAATTAGACCGATCCCACTCCTGACACCTAGTTTAATGGTGTGGTCCATCTTTCATCTATCTAATATTTAACATTTTTTTGACTCTGTTTGAAGGTAATCCGGACTCGGCCGTGTTGGTCGAGTACATCCAACGGTTAACACCCGTAGCCCCAGCCTTAGAAGGGCGTGTGTTGCACTCTTAGATTAGACCCATCCCACTCCTGACACCTAGTTTAATGGTGTGGTCCATCTTTCATCTATCTAATATTTTAACATGAATTACTTTTTCGACTCTGTTTGCAGGCAATCTGGACTCAGCCGTGTTAGTCGAGTACATCCAACGGTTATCACCCGTAGCCCCACCCTTAGAAGGGCGTGTGGTGCTCCTGAATGAGACCGAACCCGCAGACCCCTGTATCGGAGCTGCCAGTCAAACTGTAGCTTCCAATTCGATTCTCGTCGTAGTCATCTCAGCCCTTATACTGGCGATTCACAGTACAATCGATTTATAGTAATTTCATAATCAGTACTCAGGTTATGACCATTCTTATAATATAGTACTAATTTGTTTATCACTCATTCTTTTGATATGTTTAATAGAATCAGGTTTTGTATTTTTCACATATTAAATATTTGCCAAATTGTGAGGTATGTAAATCACCTCTAGGTTTGCTTTGCAAAGAAAGATTTAGTACATGCCCATAGCCAGGGGGTGCGTAGGGTGCGTATGCACCCCCTCCCCTAAATTCAGAAAGCTTCACTTTTCATCGGTCTCGGGCTCTCGGCCATTACACAACGAAACCAGTGATCTCACTTGGTCTTGTGCCACTTTTGTAAATTATGCACCGCCCCCTCCCCCCCCCCCCCCCCCTCCCTTGACAAAATCCTGGCAACGGGCCTGTAGTAGTATATAATTATACTTGAACAAACAAAACAAGAAATCCTCTGGAGATTCGTCGTAAAGGTGATTTCGCCTATGTTTTGACTTCACCGGTGAAGCACTAACATTTTCTGTTTGTAGCCGTTTCCCCTGCCGTAGCTGTCACTGTGAACATAAATAATGCACAATATTATCTTTTTAAACTGCTATCAAACGGCTAAATATTGTCACTTTATATAGGAGCAGGGGCTAGGGCAGGGGCCCTATAGCCTCTATATCTCACTATGACCTTTCTGTAGAACCGTGATGAATCAAAATCATATATATAACAGAAAAAGAAAGTACCCATTTTAATAAATAGGTCGGCATGATTTCATAAGCAAGATGTTTTTTCTCTCTAAATTGCACCCATACACAAATAATCCTATGGTAGTTACATGAATTATGCGTGAAGATTGTATGTATCCAATGCTTCACGATTGATTGAGCACAAATACCATTACATGTACTACTTTAAAAAGCAATATCAGTACTTAAGTTTTCAAATCATAAATACACCTGATGCGCTGTTTCAAAACAAAATACAAGCATTAAACTCAACAATGTTTTAAGAAGTGTGTATATGTTTTTCTCGCATGGAGTTTAAAAACCTAGACAACTTATGATCTATTTCTCTGAAAGTGTCAATACTCAAGTATATCTTGTAGACTATCTTGTAGACTATACAAATATCTTTGTTCAGATCGTGTTTCACAAAGATTTTTATATTGAACTTAAATTCTAAGTTGGGCTTAAAATGTATGGAAAGCTATTAGTTGCTAAGATAATTTTACAGCACGACATACAATTGAATGATGAAATCATAACTATTTGTTTTATTAAGGAGATTTAATTGTTTAATTACAAACTCCTAAAAGTTTGCCTCTTGTACATTAATTATTATGTTTTATTCCAATGCTACAAATTATTATAAAAGTGAAATATCTAGCATAGAATAGCTTTTGTGCTGCATAACATATTTTACACAATAGTTATTCATGATAAGCTATGTAAATATGTAACACACTTGTCATATATTGATCTTTATATATATCGGATTATGTATGTAATCGAGCTGAAATCTAAATTTCTTCTGAATAAAGCTAAATTGCTGAATATGAACTAATGAGTACAATGGAAAAATTGTATGTTTTCATTGTTTGAACTTTCTTTTTTCTCTCGTTGATCAATAATTTAATTTTTTTTATTTCGGTAGTGGAATGTGAATGTTGTTGTTTCTTTTATTGCGTTTAAGTGTTATTTGTCTTTTTCAAGTATGATAATTTATATAATTGTTTTACTTGTTACCGAAGAGCCTCACAAGGCGAAACAGCCTGTATGACTGAGATTTATAATTATAGCCCTGTATTACTTGAAATGTTTTACTTAGATGTTTATGTACATGTATGGGTTTCTCTTTGTTTATATATCAGATGGAAGCTTTCTTTTAAACATGTATAGCTTGGATCAATAGCCATGGTAATTTTACTTAATATTTATTTGCATGCATGTGTCATCGTGGTATATATTATGACACACCAATTCCGGGTTCAAAATCGAAACACGTTTTTGCGTAAAATGTCTATATAGAATAGCAAACTTTTAAATACACAACGAATAGCGTGAATCACGTGATTAATTTATATGTCAACAATAGTACTGTGAGTCTGTGAAGGCGCAACATGCAATAACATACGTTTTCTTTTAAATATTGTGTAAAATAATATTATCCGAAACATTTTAAAGTGCACACATTTTTCCCGGGCTTGAAAAACCATCCGACATGTCAGAAATAATGTGTTAAAATTATCCTGGCTATTGTTGTAAGTTTATCTTCAGTTCTGCTTGTTCATAAAAGAAAATACAACTTCATATTTGCTCCGTTGCGTATCACTTTGTTATTTAGAGTTTTATTTTCTATGGAAATTTAGACATTGTCAATATTTGTTGATCGTCATTACATGTGTAATTTGTAAACGTTAATATTGTATTTGTGTACTAGTATACATTACAGAGTATACCATGGGCGTCGATCACGGGGGGGGGGGGATATATCCCCCCCCCCCCCCAATAATTGAGGTGGGGGGTGGCCTGTATTATTTCCCCCCCCCCCCCCCCAATATTTGTGAGGGTAAAAAAAAGAAGATATACTGGCACATGTAATTGTGGAAGTGGCTACCAAATTGGACAAATATACAACGTTGTCTTTATATTTAGGTACTGCCAGTCATTTAATTGCTTGTGTTATGATATATCCCTGTATATTTTCGTCTCACTGAAGTGAGATTTATCAATATAAGATAGTAATACATAATAAATGCATAACATGTAGTTTATGCTTTAAATGAAAACTCTTCTTCTCATTGTGTGCCATTGTGTGGCGACTTTGAGCATCCAGTTGTGTATGTGACTGATGTGTATAGTTTCTTATATCGTATGTCTCATGTTAAAATTCCTTACTCACTCCTCCGTAGGCAGAAGAAGTGCGTTCCGCTCTTTGGTTTGGATGTTTTCTGCAAACTTGATTTCATAAATTGTGTTTATTTTAAACACGGTAACTCAGAAACAAGTTTATAAAAAGTGAAACTGCTGCCTTGGGTATGCTCCAGATTGCACAATTTCAAGCCCCAAAATGCAAAAGCTCCCTACCATGGGAGGGGGGACACCCCCCCTCAGTCGCTTCGCTCCCTCGCAATGACTGATCACCCCCCCCCCCCCCCCCCCATAATCATGAGAAGAAATCGACGCCCTTGGAGTATACATCAGAGAATGCGAGTCAAACTTTGATATTATCAAGTAAACATGAAAAAAAAAATGCTATATATTATCTGACTGATTGATGAATTGGAAGGGTCCAGTATTCGATCGTGATCTTTGCCGCGCAAGTATAATCATTAGCTAACTTCGAACTGTGTTGTGGTCAATATTGGGTGGTATACAACAACTTGTGCACACACCTCCCAACATTGACCACAAAACTATATTAATAAATAATATCTATACTTATAATGATTTTGTTTCTTTCATTTTCGTAGAATGTAGATCTGTATATTCATAAGATAATTTTTTTATTGAACTTGACTACGAAGGAAACTTTGTCAGTATAATTGTGTAAATAGTATTGAGTTATCTAAGTGTATAATCGTTGTACATGTGTCTCTTTTACAAAGTGAATAATACAAATGAAATAATAAACTAATTCACAAACGCCACATTGCAGACTTCTTGTTCTTTTCTCATGTTTTTATAAAAGAAGATTAATTACTGAAGGATGTGTGTTTGTCTAAAGGTATGATCATATGCCCGGCTATTTTTTAGGTTACAGCTCGTTATTCCGAAGGTTCGGTTATTCCGAACGTTCGGTATTCCTAAGGTTCGTTAATCCGAAAATGAAATGAGGTTCGTTTATCCGAAAATGAAATGAGGTTCGTTTATCCGAAAATTAAATGAGGTTCGTTTATCCGAAAATGAAATGAAGTTCGTTAATCCGAACGGTTCAATACGAACCCCATATTATTTTCGGATTAACGAACCCTATTGCATTTTCGGACTAACGAACCTTCGGAATATCCAACTCGATTTCATTTTCGGATATAAAACGAACCTTCGGAATATCGAACCCTATTTATTTTCGGAAAACGAACCTTCGGATTAATGCCAAAAATGTTCGGATTAACGAACCCTATTTAACTTTCGGATAAACGAACCCTCAGTTATACGAAATTTTTGTGTTCGGAATATCTAACCCTATTTATTTTCGGATAAACGAACCTTCGGAATAACGAACCGTCGGATTAATGCAACAAATGTTCGGATTAACGAACCCTATTTAATTTTCGGATAAACGAACCCTCAGTTATACGGAATAACGAACCGCACCCATTTTAGTTAGTAACCTACTAACGATAAGCTGAATTAATATGATATTATTCAAAATAGTTATGATAATAGACACATACACATATACGTACTCTGAGAGTTACAAACACGCGCACACGCCAAAATAAATCTATAATACTTAAAAATGCTTGAATGAAAACACATTTTAATGAGAAATCAATAAATAATATTCTTTGAATAAGACGTTTATCCAGCTTTTCAAAATGAACATTTAACTTCATCACCTGTGTCCAGAAGCAAAATTAAATTATTTCCAACATGGACTTTACGTTCATTATCTTCAAGTAATAATTTGTGTTCGTTACCATTTGATGATCACTTGCGAATATTCAGCATAATATGTTCATATACTATAATGAGAACAACAAACGATATTTATGCATCAGCCTAAAGTACCTTGGCATTTAGTTTCGACAAAGGGAATGTTCGATATCTTGTTAATAATAGGACCTACATGTAAATTACGTTCACACAGTATACTTGCACATCGCTGTTACCGCTGCTGCTGCTGCTACTGATGCTGCTGC
>JBAMJV010010109.1:17500-70346 GCA_037951105.1 Echinarachnius parma
AAACATTTGTGCAAAAAAATACAACTGTTGGTAAAATATTATATAAACATAATTATAAACATAACTTATTTCACAGAGCAATGCATTATCCAAAGTAAACCGAATTGCATAAGACATGATGACAAAAATAATCGCTTTTGATTATTGTTTTACGTTAACTTTATACAAATGATATAACAAAACATTCACTGAATTACGCTCACACAAAAATCAGCACGTCTTCACAGCAATCATACTACAACAGTGTACAATTTAATTTCGAATCTTTGCCCTTAGATTATACAAAAGAACGGGCAAATTACTAGCTAGTCAAATGTTCGAACGCCGTGCGCTCTACATTTTCAGTGTGCAGTGACTCGCGACTCTGATTTTGCCAGTTGGGAGCCAGTCGGAAGCCAGTCGGGGCAGATTTAACGCGTTGAATCGGCTCCGACTCTAGCTTGACTGCAAACAACAGTCGGATCGAATCGAGTCGGCTCTGTGTGCGTTGGGCTCATCGATATAATATCGATGGTTGGGTTGACACATTATGTAGTACAATACAGAATTCCGCACGCTCGATTTCGCTTGTTTCTGAAGATCTGGCTCTGCCATGTACGCGTCAAAACGCCCCTATAGAGTTGACGACGCAGCTCTTTAACCCCGGCGCATACAGAGCCGACTCGACCCGATCCGACTGGTTTTCAGTCAGGCGAGAGTCGGTTTTGCTCAGTCGTAGCCGATTCAACATGTTGAATCGGCCTTAAATGACCTCTGACTGGCAGTTGATTGACAAATCTGGAGTCCTTAGGCAACGCATACTGAGTTAATCAGGCTGAAAACCAGTCGGATCGGGTCGAGTCGGCTCTGTCTGCGCCGGGCTTTAGTTCTCGTATCACAACCACTCGGTTACGATTTGCGTTAAGTGCACCGCGTCATACGGATGTCTGCTGTACGATTCGGCTAAGAAAACAAGCCGTCGAACGTATCGAGAGACAAATGAAGCACAAACAGTTATTGCAAGACAACAATATCATAAAATAGTCGGGAGCTCTGGGCTTTCAAGCTCTCGGAGTTCGTAAAATCATAGCCACGCAGAAATCACAAACGATCCCCATTTACTATGTTTACATTCGTATACACAGTGCAAAACATATTTCAGAATGCTAGTTTGATTATGAATATTGTAGCATGGCCTTAGAAATAGCCAGCGAAAAGAAATGGTAATGTTATTTCATATACTCGGATTCGTCCTCACATTTCACCATCTTCGTCGTCACCCGGTATCACAGATTCGACCGCGACTTCCTCGTAATCCTTCTCCAGCGCTGCCAGGTCCTCACGAGCCTCTGCGAACTCACCCTCTTCCATCCCCTCGCTGACGTACCAGTGGACGAATGCTCGCTTGGCGTACATGAGATCGAACTTGTGGTCGAGACGGGCCCAAGCCTCGGAGATGGCGGTGGTGTTACTCAGCATACAGATGGCACGCTGGACTTTGGCAAGATCACCACCTGGCACAGCGGTTGGTGGCTGGTAGTTGATACCGACCTTGAAGCCAGTTGGGCACCAGTCGACGAACTGGATGTTGCGTTTTGTCTTGATGGCTGCGATCGCTGAGTTGACGTCCTTGGGGACGACATCTCCACGGTAGAGGAGACAGCAGGCCATGTACTTGCCATGGCGGGGGTCACACTTCACCATCTGGTTGTCAGGTTCGAAGCAAGCGTTGGTGATCTCGGCAACAGTTAGCTGCTCATGGTATGCTTTCACGGTCGAAATAACAGGGGCGTAGGTGGCCAGAGGGAAATGGATTCTTGGGTATGGCACCAAGTTGGTCTGAAACTCAGTCAGATCAACGTTTAGAGCGCCATCGAATCGAAGTGACGCGGTAATCGAAGACACGATCTGGCCGATGAGACGGTTCAGGTTGGTGTATGAAGGACGCTCGATGTCGAGGTTGCGACGGCATATATCGTAAATGGCTTCGTTGTCGACCATGAATGCGCAGTCGGAGTGCTCTATGGTGTTGTGGGTGGTGAGTACAGCGTTGTAGGGCTCAACAACGGCTGTGGACACCTGAGGAGCGGGGTAGATGCAGAACTGCAGCTTGGACTTCTTGCCGTAATCTACAGAAAGCCGTTCCATCAGGAGCGAGGCAAAACCGGAGCCGGTACCGCCACCAAAGCTGTGGAAGATGAGGAATCCCTGAAGACCTGTGCACTGGTCAGCCTAAAAGATCGAAAGGTGGTCAAGAGAAGATGTAATCTGATGGTCAATTTGAAATTAACTTTGACTGACATTATTTCCTTATAACAAGGTAATGTATAAACACTTTAGTTATAGGTACTTGTATACCTACATTGAAAATGCTGATTGTGTATCTTAGGCTTCATTAATGTGCTGGTAAGACCACTGAAAGTTTTCATAGATACGACAAATACTGTACATATTGTAGAAAATGTGTACAGTAAATATATTTATAAAGTAAACTTTTGGTAAATTAAGATATTGTGATTGAACCCTACTCCATTGATTTATCCTGCTTGACTCGTATTTTCGCTAAAGCTTCGGCATGCGGAATTGTGGATACACTTTGTATCTCCTCTTTGTCTTCGTATAATTATATACCCTTTTACTGACGTCTATTTAGCTGACCCCTATATACAGCTGAAACTTGTATTCCTCTCTTAATTTGTATAGCATTTCAATCTCCTTCTTTCTAAGAAAAGAAAGGGAAGGTAAAAGAAAGGGAAGGTAAAACCCCCTAAGTAGCTTCCATCTTATACCGTAGTAGACGTGTAGCCAAGGGCTACACAGTCGAAGATATGTATCGACGTTTGTGCCAAATTGGCACGGGAATGCCTCTAACTCTATCTTTCAAACTAGTTTCCCGTCAGACAGACAAAGTGTAATTCTAATTTACTATACATGGAACAAAAGTTTCTCGTATGCATGGTAGGCATTAAGCCAGTAAGCTGTGGGTTAATCATCATGATCATGTTAATACTGACCAGTTTCCTAATTCGATCCAGTGTCATGTCGATGATCTCCCTGCCTACGGTGTAGTGTCCCCTGGCGTAGTTGTTGGCAGCATCCTCCTTGCCGGTGATGAGCTGCTCGGGATGGAACAGCTGGCGGTAGGCACCATGACGGACCTGGTCTAAACATTGAAATAAATAAGAGGAACATTATACAAATAAACGAAACACCAATTATTTTCACTATCATAAGCTTCCTGAGCATATCTAGAACAATGGCGATCATTTCCCTGCCGATGGTGTATTGACCCAGAGCGTAGTTGTTGACAGCATCCTCCTTGCCGGGGATGAGCTGCTCGGGGTGGAACAGACTCTTGTACGCACCTCTCCGGACCTCATCTGGAAACAAAGACACACAATGGACGTATGAGATCAGGGGGGTGTTTCACAAAGATCCTAAGTTGAATTTAACTATTAAGTTGACTAAAAAAATTATGAAAAGCCGTAAGTTTCTTTGAAACAATTTTGTAAAATTTATTTTAAAAGGCATACAATGTTGATTCAAATCATTAATATTTTCTATTATCAAGGAGATTTCATGTTCTTGATGCAACATTTATGAAAAGTCTAAAATTCTTGATTGTTTGCTTTTGAATAGGCTACAAATGGCTTTCCATAATATTTAGGTCCAACTGAGAGTTAAGTCCAACTTAGGATCTTTGAGAAATACTCCCGGACATGAAAACAATTCAAGGAACATCTTCAAGTAAGTAAAGGAGAATGCTAATCACTATTTGCGCTTAAAGAGAGGTTGAGGTGAATTCGTTTTCTCCATCTTCTTAATTGATTCTTTTTGCCTCAGTTTGTCTTGAATACAGGATAGACCTGTTCAGCAGTTTCTTTGATCAGCAAAGGGAGAGGAACGTTGCAAGAAAAAGCCAAAAGAAAAAAAAAGGATGTCAATGCCCCTAGGTATTTCTAATAATCTCAATGTCCAGGATTAAGACCATATTAGGTATGAGATCAACAAACACGGGTCGCTGCAGTTGGTTGCACATCGAGGTCTGCCGGACGTGGACAAAAAGAGAGTTTTGCTGAGAATTGGCGCTCATTAGCATTTCCTCTTGTTGACCTTGTCATGTTTTCTACCAATGTTATATCGTTATTGTTATTATAATTTTCTTCTGTCTTACCGACCACGGTAGGTTCGAGGTCGACGAACACGGCGCGTGGCACATGCTTCCCCTTCGACGTCTCGCTGAAGAAAGTCCCGAACGAGTTGTCCGGTGTGAGGGCGCTGCTCGCTTCTTCGTTGAGCAGTCCGTCTGGCTGGATGGCGTGCTCCAGGCAGTACAACTCCCAGCAGGCGTTGCCGATCTGGACACCGGCTTGCCCGACGTGTATAGATATGCACTCACGCTAAAGGGAGAGTTAGACAGACAGAACGAAAGGGGAGAGAGAAAAGCAAATATTAATAACTTTAACTACGTTTTTTGTCCACTCCCCAGGCAGACAGTTTAACTCCCAACAGGCATTGTGTTAATAGGGAAGATGGTTATTGCCACAGTTACCATGGTTACGGTATTCCTAAAGAGTCTTCACCTGAAGTCCTGTGCCCTACATATAGGCAAAATGCACATATCCCAGCAGGCATTGCTGATCTGCACACCGGCTTGGCCAATGTATATAACACTACAGGTAGAGAGTCGAGAGAACTTGGATTAATGGAAAATTGATTAATTACTTAATCCTGCCCCCATGAAGAAGGCAAGTTGGGGTAACAGTCGGTCTATATGCCATGCCTTGTAGACAATGCAGTCCTTTATAGCAGACATTGCCCCCCGTCCCCATCCCTTATCCCTTATCCCTTTTGCCTACATCTCTTATCCACAGCCAAGAGTAATGAACCTACTTTATTTTGCTGATCACCATGCACCCCTCCGGGACGTTTTCCCTGTCCTCACTGCGGTGACGTTGATCATGACTCACGGTCAGTAATCGGTATAAACATTTTAAAGGGATCTCGTAACTAAGTAAATGCAAAAATGACGGGAGGGTTGATAACATGTGTGTATTTCTACGATCTGATTATGTCCAATGAGTGATGTGTGAATTTCCATGGATAATGAATGTAATATGACCGGTTAATAAAATGAGTGGAAGTGCAGAGAGCAGTTTGCTAAGTCTTTGCCATGAACTGATTCCCGCGATATCTTAAAAAATGTAAACATAAAATAATATCTCAATAACAAAGAAAACAGATTAAAACCCGCAGCTGTTGTCATACTTCTATTAGTAAGCGGGAAACAACCAGGGGGGTGTTTCACAAAGATTTTAAGTTGAACTTAACTCTAAGTTGGACTTAAAAAGTATGGAAAGCTGTTAGTTTCTTTGAACAAAAAAAATAAAATTAAAAGTCATTTTAAAAGGCATAAAATGTTGTTTCAAATTACTAATATGTTTTTATTATCAAGGAGATTTCATGTTCTTCATGTAAAATTGTTGAAAGTCTAAAATACTTGCATTTTTGCATTTGAATATTATGTTATTCCAAGGCTACAAATGGCTTACCATACTTTTTAAGATCAACTTAGTGTTAAGTTCAACTTAGGATCTTTGTGAAACACCCCTCTGGCATGAAAGAACCACTAGAGATAATTATTAGGGATGCAAGTGAGTTTGGTCGATTCAGACAAAGTTACTCTTTCCCTTTAAGAGACATACCGCAATGGTCGACATAATAGTCATTCAAACATTATGTCCGAGAATGTGCGACACCCGACTCAGTATGTAGAAGTTATATATACTTTATTTTAGTACATAATTATGTATGTTCTAGTTTGGCCTATCACGGGTATGGTGGGAAACAAAGTATATTAAAGTACAACTTAACATTGCGGTTTTCGACTGAGTATTATTTAGTGCTGTTGGTAGTATCATTGTAGCAACTATATGATATTATTTATCTTATCAATGTGTTATATTGTCCAGAATTATCAATTTAAGGTTGCAGGTTTCAATTATTGATATACAAATTTGAAGAAAAAAAAAAAACAACCACTAGTTTCTTTTCCACTTGAATAATAGCTGTTCTTTAATAATGTAGTATGAAATAATTATAATAATGACCATGCGAATGTATGAACACCTTGACAGCTAGTGTGTGTTACCTCAATTAGCCATGTCTCCCCCGCCCCCTTCTTGGCCTAACAAACGACTGGGGGAGAGAGGCCGCTAGACCCCAAGAGACATTAGCATGATTGCTTTCGTACATATTGATGTGGATTTGTGGTGAGATATGTGGCAAAATGGGCAATGCGCTCGAGGCAAGTGCGCTCGAGACAAGATTCACCCAAGTAATGTAGTGACGAACAGGGATGGAGGGGGGGGGGGGGGGGGGAGGGGGGTGGAGCAACTGCCCCCTCCACCACGTGAATGCCTGCACCATTGCCCCGATACCTGTGGGTAAACATGTACATCGTGGGTCATAATTTTTTTTTTTAGATCTCGCGTTGCCCCTTCCCCTCGTGACGAACACTTGCTTCTATATTATCCCCGCCTCTCTTGAGGCTGGATACGCCATTGTTGGTTTTGAACGTAGGCAATTTTAATGTTCAGCAGCTGCCCTTATGAATATTCTCTAGAAAATAATCGAATACACGAGTTAATGAGTGGCAAATTGATGAAATATTGCTCCCGAATATTGGTAACATGAAGCGTTATATTTGCGTCTTGCTTGATAAAAGTTTTTAATTAAACACAATATTGGTTTTCTGTTTCAAACTGTCTAATTTTGTTTAAAAGCTAGAATGAATATGGATCGATATGAATATGGTGGGTTTCGTCGGCGTCGTGGTAGTCATCATCATCATCATCATCATCATCATCATCATCATCATCATCATCATCTTCTACATCATGATAATTTTCATCTTCTTCATCATCATCATCATCAGTGTCATCATTATAATAATAATAAGCACATGGGGGGGGGGGGGGGGGGGATTCGCCCCTTTGTTCTAATACCCTTCCCAATACTACTTCCCTAGAAAACATAAATGTAAAACACACCAGTCATCACCAATGAACACGACATTCATTTCACACGTAATTGCTCCCAAGTCACTGATTCATTGCATGTGGGCGCTTCGCGGGCAAAATGTAATAGCGAGAGCTACTTTGTAAGATGCGATAAGGCGCCACCCCGTGCAAGATTTATTGAGAGACACCCCCTTTCGCTGGCCCCATGTGTCGTCATCCTCATTTGATATTCTCATGCGATTTTCCCGCCAAGAGAATGACAAAATGACTAGTATAGTCTGCTTCTCCCCGCCCCATGCGTACTAGTATTATATATAGATTTGATTGAGTGAGTCATAATACTAGTCACGTGATGTCGGGGTTACCCCATGCAAAAGATAAAATGCTAAAACATTATAATAATGCGATTGGTTGGGAGATTGGCTGATTCTTGTCTGCATGTATGTGTGTGCGTGTGTGTCTGTATATGCATGTTTGTTGGTCAATGTGGATGTTCATTCGCGTGTTATAAAAACCTGTATGTGTGTTGCATCCGTGTTTGATTGTGTGAAAAAAGTGTGTCACTGATGCATGTGTGTGTTTGTGTATGTCTGTTTATTAATGTATGTACGTTTGCCGGTGTATATGCTTATTTTTGTGTGTGTGTTTTGTCAAATGAATGTATGCAAGTTTGTATGCAAATGCATATAGGTGTGTGTCCCATTTCGTACTTATGTGTGTGTGTGTGTGTGTGTGCGTGTATTTATATATCTGACTGACTCTGACTGTATGTGTGTGTCTGTCTGTTTCTGTGTATGTGTGTGTGTGTGTCTGTATGTGTGTTTGTGCGTTAATTTGTGAATGTGGTTTCGTCGGTGTGGGCATGGTGGGTGCAAGTAGCCTACTGTATGCGTTATATAGTGAGTTGGCGTATTTGCCCGTGTGTGTTTGGAAGTGTGAATAATCACGTGACTGCATATCTTAAACGATCATTTGCTTGTCTTTTCTGTATACGTATGTGTGTTATACATTTCTCTTTGTGTATGTTCTATGGTAACGATTTTGTACATCATGGCGGTGACTGCCAATGTACTTCATTTGTCTATGCATGCAATCAAGTGTGTATTTGTCACTGTTTGTTGGGTAATTTACTTTCTGAAAAAGTGATAACTAGACAAATTGACAGTGTGAGGAAAAAAGAACAATAAGTCATCGTATGTGTCATCATTTTGACATTAAGAACCATCACGTGTTAGAATGGAACAGATGAATAGTAAGGAGAATCTATAATTTGGAGTATGACTCGACGGTGTGTCAAAATATGCATCATGAGTTATATATACACGTATCTGTGATAGCCCCCCTGCATAGTTTGGCCACTATATGGTGTAAGATTTCTTATGGGGGAAAGGGGAAAGGGGAAAGGGGGGGGGGGCGTTATTGCCATCACTGGCGTCAGAACCCCACTTGGGATTTTGAGGGTGGAACATCCACGGGGGCAACTATCAAAGAAAGGGGGCGTTTTTGTCTTTATTTAGCTAGAAAACACATTTTCGCCTTTAGAATAATACATATTTTGAATAAAAACCGAATTTGGTCTCGCATTATATATTTAAAACAAATGAATAGCTCCTACAATTGGGAGCCCGGGGGCGGGAGGGGGTTGATTGCTCCAACCCTCCCCCATCTTAACTACGCCGCTGTTTAAAGGGACTCAGTAACATTCTCCAAATCCTCAACATCCAATTGGAATTATAGCGGTTCTGTCATACCTTGTTGTATTCTTATTAACAAAAAAAGCATGGGACAGGTTTCGGTTTTTCAAATTTCCCTTTCGTTAAAAGGATATTTACGATTGAAGTGTTTAGATGTCAAATTATCCAATGGATCGTCAAAATCGTGTACAAAGTGAGTCAATGAGTTTGTGAATGTCACTTTGCATTTTTGCTCATTACTCGGCCATATAAAGTCCATTTAACTTGAAATTTTCACACAACACCCAGTGGACATATCAGATAACAACAATATACATTGTATCAAACACTCATCACTTTTTGCACATGTCAACAAAGTTACTAGATCCCTTTAATGCTGATTTTACATGAACAAGTAGACGGTAGAGTGGACCCCCCGGCGATGAGTGTGAATGTCAATGGGAATTTATGCACACTTGGTTGCATTGATTAAATTCAGGGGAACATATAAAACGTGTAGGCTATAGTCAGTAGCGTTCTATACCACAAGATAAGTGCAAAATCGTACTCACAAACACACACATACACACATCACACACACACACACACACACACACACACACACACACACACACACACACACACACACACACACACACACACACACACACACACTGATGCACGCACAAAGACACAACTATACAAACAAACATATAAACAAACACACATACGTGCGCGCAGATATACCCACATGCAAGATTACTTTTTTTTGGATTTCCTGTATGATTTATATGTAACAGTCCAGATTGTATTTATGATAAAGAGGTGGCTCACAAAATAAATGTTAATATACAGAAAACTTAGAAAGTATAAAAGCACTAATTGACTTTAATGCAATCAACATGTCTGAGAAAAAGCCAAGAGACATACACATCTTGCCTATAGCTATCATTATTAGCCTGGCCCCATATTCATAAAACCCCACTTGCTATCTAAATTTTTAGGTTCTTTCTGTATTTTAAATGTGCATTCAATTGAGCAACAAACAGTTTTCCTAGTCCCCACTAAGAGTTAACTGGGTATTAAGTCCTAGGTATATCCACTAAATTAAACCTAGTTATCAACTAAAAGATTGTATGTTTTATTCGTAGCGACGTCATCCAAAAAAGAATAGCTTGATTGCATATCAAGCTAGTGAGCTTTTATGAATATGGGCTCAGTTCTCTACTTGATTTCATAAATCCCATAGAGTTCAAACAGGGCCCATCGGGTTCCCGCAGGCAATGGGTTATCGTAATGCCAACAGAGTTGACTTCATATTACAGAGCTCTATATGTATGGGAGTGCTCCACCTAAATAAATCATTTTGTGCACATGATTGTGCACGTGGTGTTGCCATTACGCCGGTACACGGATTACTGTGTTCAAATCAAGTTTAAATATTTTAGATGTAACCTTAAACAAATATGGGAAATAATGAAGTATGATTTCTATTTTCAGTTTCTGTGTGAAGAGTTGGAGGAAAATGACACAAATGGCATAAACAAATACACTTATTCATTATCAAAGTTTTTTTCTTTCTTTCAGTTGTAAATGTAAAGTTTGCCACACCTACGTAAAGTCATGCGCACAGTCGAGTCACGTGTGCAAGTTATCTGCCATTTTGCCGGTACACGCGTGAGTACTTTTCAATATACGTGTACATACATGTCCACACTCGATGATACAAAGTTATACGTAAGGCCCGTATATAAAGCTTATTTTTCGAGAAATATAGGGACTAAGTAGAGTACAAGTCACTGTTATTACATTAATATTGTTTAGCTTGAGAATAAACTAATTTAATACTGATTGACTTATGTACTGGTCTTGTTTCAGTGTGGTATTTGTAATTTCTAGAAGATAAATTTGTTTGTATTTGTTTAATCATTCACATAATTTTTATATTTATTTTCTCAAATGAGTGTGATGACTCTTCTATCGAAATCTGATTTTCAGAGGAGTCTCACGATATGTTATGATATGCTATGATAATCATGATGATAGATAACATAATATTATATCATAGAACAACCCTTACACTGCGAGCGGGGCAACATTAACACATTATGCACATAATATCCTTTGGAGTTAAACGGGGCTTCAATATATCTGGCGTTGTATTACTTAACTGAAAACTTACCATTGTGATCTTCTTAAGATGTAGACGTAGTGTGGAAAAGACTCCTGAAATCCTCGCTCAAAACGCCACGATCCCGAAGCTTTGAAAAAGTCTTTTCTAATCTAGGCCTATATAGTCCAAAGAAATTCGTTTATTACAAACTATTTCTTTGTTTCGAGCTCTCCGAAAAAAAACTTCTCAAAATACCACGAACTGGACAATTTGGCAAAATCTTCTTCAACGTGCAGTCTCGTGAAAGTGTTCTTCAAAATAAGATGTTGGAATTTCTTCGTCGATTCACAAGTCGGGAGTCACAGAGTAGATGGGATGGACGGAAAATCCTCCCTGAATTTGATTGTAGAATCTGATAAAAATCTTTGGTTGTGAAAAGGGGTGGTTCCTGTTTAGTTAATTCACTAGGCAGCACTAAGAAGTCTCAAGAAAGCGGCAACGGATGAAAATACTTCTTTTAAATTTCAGCTTTCGTCTGATGGTCAGGATAATTTGTTGCTGCGATGATAAAATGTCTCTACTTTTTCGATTCACCAGCCGAGAGGTCTCAATAAAAGCTTCGATGGCTCAAGTGAGACGGGTAAGTCAGCTATGACTAAGAAACGGCGGGATTCCTCCTTCATATTATATACATGAGCTGATGGGCATGCATGCAGACGGTGGGATGGCAAATTTATGCATCTTGTAGTGTTTTTTTTCTTTCTCTCTCTACCCCTCCCGCCGTTTTTTCCTTCTCTTTTCGCGCGCGCGCGGGCAATGGATGAGGACGATGTGCATGGGTGTGACGTGGGACGGTGAAAAGAAACCACACAGCCCGTAATCGTTAAATATATGAGTGACAAAAAGGGCCCGGCTTGTTCATGATGCAGGAATAAATCTATGACGTAACCCCTGGCCCTTCGTGAGTGCCTCAGTCTCTTCGTCATCCCATCTCTCTCTCTAAGATTCCCCTTCGTTCTGTCTCTTTACAATATCTCTCACTATTTTTGTTTCAATCTCTCCCCATTCTCTTTCATTCCGCCTACATCTTCCTCCGTCTCCTTCTTTCAATTCATCTTTAGTCCTTTTGTGTATCTCTCTCTCTGCACTAATACTATTATATCAAATGTTTGCTTACCCCTTCTCCCTCCCCCCCCCCCCCCCACCCCTCTTCGTCTTACCACTTATATATTATGCTCCGTTTCCCCATCGTAATCTCTCTTATTATATTATGTTGTTTATTAATTTACTTGCAGTGTCTCTCTCTCTCTCCCTTTATCTCTCTTCCCTGTATGTTGATCTATCTCAGACAATCTATATTTCGTTTCACCACTTTGCCTTTCTCTCTGTCTTCATCTTGTATTCCTTTCTTTATCCACCTCGTAATCTAGTATTCCCCCTTTATTATATATCTTTCTATCACAACATAATCCTAGCAACGTTCTATCCCTACCCCTCCCCCCATCTCTCTCCCTCTCTCTCCCCGTTCATGTTTACACCGTTTAACCGTTTCTAAATTATCTAGATTTGTCTTGTCATAAACTCACCCTTTCTCGACCCCCTTTCTCTTGAACTTGGATTCCATTCGTCCAGTGCGACATCTTTCCCTAATGCTTTCTCTCTCCAACGAGGTGGCTGTTTTATTTCCAGCACCATGCGCATGCGCAACAGTGTCTGGTAAAGTGTGTTTCAAGAAATTTTCTTTTTGTGTAGATGCCATTCCAAATACACACATCTTACATAGAACTCTATTGATTCTCTTATAACTTGTATTCGTATTACCGAGAGAAGCATGGAACAGGTTTTTTTTCTCGAATTTCCCTTTCGTTATAAATATATTTACGATTGAAGTGTTCGGATTATCCACTGGAAAGTTATAACTGTGTACAAGGTCAGTGCAATAAGTTCGGGAATATAGCTAGACATTTTCGCTCATTACTCGGCCATAACATTCAATTAACGTGGAGTCTTCACACATTACTCAGTGGACATATCAGATGACATATATAATTTATTAACCATTCATCACGTTTTGCACATGTCAACAAAGTTATAGATACCTTTTAGAGAACCACAGCAAGCGTTTGCATAAAACCATATATTTTCAACAAAGAATTACATGTATCAGCATATTTAAGATGTGCAAGAATGATATTACTACGTAATATATTGATTTGGTTAGATTTTCTACTAATCTCAGTATTCCAAATGACATACATGAACACAAAATACTTTTGTATAGAGAGAAAAAAAATTGACTAATTGTCTTTGTTTGATCATCAGAACTACTTTTACAATTAGTTTACAAATACTTTATGAGTCCAAAAACAACATTTTATAGGCATAAAAACAACAGTGAGTTTTTTGTATTATTATTTCAGACCGGTTCACTTATACATTTAAATGTATGCACATTCCTTTCCAAATGACTGCGAAACATGTTACTAACCCGCTAACCCGTCCATAATAAAGACAATTAAATACTTGAAATTAAAATCCACCATGCACTAATTGATTGATGTTATGTCGGACAAAACTCGAGCAAGCTTTCCGGTTGCCATGAGCAACTTATGTTAAACATTAATATGATATGCATACATTAAACACATACACAAACACAATAAAAACATAAAGGGACAATTTTGAGAGAAAAAATGCAAAAATAGGATTAAAAAATGGGGGTTTCAAAAACATGAGATATATTAGTTGTTTATATAATGACAAATGCTATAAATGTATACCATACACAGATATATGAATATTATATACATTTTCATTAAATTCAATGTATATTTTTGGGGAGTAGGGGCTCAGCCCGCCGAGCACCCAAATCTGTACGCCACAAGACTAGCATACATGGCATATACAAATTATAATTATATCACTTTTTACATCGATTTGTTAATATTTGTTCATTTGTTTATTTAGCGTCCAACTGAACTGGTATGTCAGACTATTTATATTGTGTATACAAATATGAAAATTGTAATTACACAACGTATTACACCGGATTGCCCATATTGATTTACTTGTATGATATGATGTAAATGATGCATGTACAAAAACGTAGTCTGTAATACATAAATATGAAAGACTTATAGACATAAAGATATAAAACTTAGGTTATTACTGACATATAAAACCTATTGCAGAATTGAAAGACCAAAATGGTTAAATGTAATAATAATACTTCTTGAATAGGATTCTGAAAGGAATAAAACATTTTCTTAAATATTCAGCATACACAGTTTTAAAGAAATTTGCCCGAATTCTCATCAGTGGCTCAACTTTGAGCTCTGCTTATATGCAGCAATTCAATGGGCCCTTTGAAATTCAGTCATAGTATAGTCGGTAATCAGCCAAATTGCGTCCTGGATCATCCAAGACATTGTATTACTGGTGACCGAGTGAGCCACTGATGAGAATTCGGGTCATCGAGTCGTCAATTTCGAAAATGCACACAGGGCTGTTCCATGCTTTCAGAGCCAGGGGCCCTCTTCATACAATTGTTCAAATTGTTGTAAATGTCCAATCATTGTAACTAGTAGGTCAGCAACCAATCAGCATGGAGCATTGGAGTTGTTGCCATCGAAGTTTGAATAATTGGGCACTTACAACAATTGAAACGGGGCCAGGTGTGTGGAAGCGAAACTCATTTCCTCTGTACCATAATAATTACATACTAGCATAATTTAAGACACAGAGCGTACGTGGTGCGTGCATTATCATGGCGCCTCCATGCAATCTTACACCTCTGGCACACCGACGAAGGCGCTTTAAAGGAGAATACCGGACGATTTAAAACAAAATACAGTATATTGGAAATAAATCTAGGGATGTGCTTGAATACTTTCAGGATTTGTCTCTCTTTGGTTGATTTCTAAAAGATTGTTCTAATGTCATTAACCCTGAGGAAATAATTAAATTTACCGCACACAATCATGAGACCCTTACGTAGCACCCTCACTTTGCTCAATTTCTTGAGTAGGCTTGAATCCGGTGCCACTGCATTGTGATCACTGCATGTGTCATTCATAATAGCCGGCCATGTAGAGCCAGCAAATTCAATAACCACGTTTACAGGACTTTGTGTCTATTCAAATTCCAATGAAAGCCAAACGTGTTACAATTTCGGGCAGGCAAGTATTTTCAAACGGTTCAACAATGCAGTAATGCTCAAAGGCACGGTTGAGTGGCGCATCGTGGACGAAACTATTCATGATCGAGCATTGTATTGGTCCGATCAAAAGAACACATTCGCTGCAGTGTAAAAACATAGATAGGCGCATAGTGAGGGTCACACGTCACAAATTGGTGCATTGTGGGATAGAACAAGCTCGCTTGCGAATTTGTGTCATTAGAATTTCAAAACCAATTACCGTATAAGAACCCACAATCATACTTTTTTCATACAACATTGTGTTTATTGACCTAGAATATCTGTCTTTCAATCATTAGAAGCTTGAAATCGTATGGAAGTCCACTTTAACTTTTGAATTGTTCATGTATGTTGACACACCAACAATTGACATACGTCCATGCAGCACAGTATATAGATTGTATCATGAGTAATAACGTACAACAGGTGTAGACGAAAAACTGAGCTGTGAGGAAAAAAAGAGAAGAATGATAATTATTGTTCCCTACTAGATATAGCAACACCCATAGCATAAATACAGTATTAAAGTTAAATTCGAACTTTGCATAAGCCTGCTACTAAATATTTTAACAAACATATATAAACCGAGAAAGCAACAAGACACGTACGATTGCTTCAGACAAAAAGAAAATAATTCAAAAGACAAAGACTAACAAATCAATCGATACGTTTTGTAAGTTGAAGCGGAAGACTTTGTAATGCACATACACATCAACATTAATCATGGGATGCTATCTAAAACAAAACACACGTGTTAATGTTATATAATATGAGACAGCGATAGACCGGCATCTATATTGTGTCAATAAAGGCACATTTGTAATTTGCACAATAAGTAGTATATGGAAATGTTGGCGTAATTGGTGGAAAAGAAAAATGTACGAACCCCACACCTAGCAACAACGTCAACAACTAAAGAACAGCACAAAATAAAAGTAACCACAATCGGAAATTGTTTAAAGTAAATAATCAAAGTTCGTCCCTTTCCTGATCCACGTCACCGACATTTAAATGCTCATTGGCGTCACGTGCCCCGTCATCTGTCCAATCAGCATCGCCGTCTCCAATGACATCATCACTAGAGCCAGGGGCGTCGGATTCCAGAGTATTTGTAGTTGCGGTGTCTTCATTCTGCGTTGGAGGTGGGTAGTATTCTCGGTGATGCAATATTTGCCTTTAATTTGGATAAAATTGAAACAAATGATACTCGTCATATACTTTATTCTGCAGGTTCCTTAATAATGGACAAAGTATGGTCCGGAATGTGCAATCTAATCATCAATATATTATATATACGAATCTAATTGACGAAAAACGGCCTTAAGTTCATCACAGGGAAACAATCTCATCACAATATAATATTATTATTATTATTATTATTATTATTATTATTATTTTTTTTTTTTTTTTTTTTTTTTTTTTTTTTTTGTATACATGTGTTTCAACAGGTATAACTTAAATGCATGGATATTTTAGAACACTAGGAAATACAGTTGTCAGTTATCATGTTGACTAATTGTTATGCAATCTTTCGATATACCCCCGCGCTTTATCTTACTCGTTATAATTATGTCGCTATTTTAATATACTTCACTTATTTGTTAGCCCCTGACGAAGATTCTGCCATGACCGAAAGCCTCAGCCCCAACTGACTCTCATACTTGACTAGCCAGTAAGAACAAGAAGATTATTCAACTGAGTCCTACACTCAGGCCCGTAGCCAGGATTTTTCAAGGGGGAGGGGGGAGGGGGGTGTGCGTTGCCCAAAAATATAGAGGCCGATACCACTGGTTCAGTTGTATAAGCGGGGGGTGGGGAGGGGGAGGGAGAGGTGGTGGTGGTTGTTAACAAGACAGATCGCTGATAGTATAGATGGTCTAGTCCGATAAAAAGTGGACCTTTCTGAATCGTGGGGGGGGGGGGGGGGGGGGGGGGGGGTGGCGTACGCACCCAACACCCCCCCCCCCCCCCCCCCCCCCCGGGCTACGGGCCTGCACACTTGACTAGCTAATAATGAATCTCATACTTGACTAGCTAGTATTCCATGTATACAGGACGTTTATCCTACTGAGTATTCTACTTGAATAGCTAGTTCACGAAGATTAGACCAACTGAATGTCATACTTGGCTAGCTAGTATATACAGGACGATTACCAAACTGACTCTCATTCTTGACTGTTTTGGGCATGGATATTAGCCAACTGACTCTCATACTTGACTGGTTTGGGCATGGATATTAGCCAACTGACTCTCATACTTGACTGGTTTGGGAATGGATATTAGCCAACTGACTCTCATACTTGACTGGTTTTGGCATGGATATTAGCCAACCGACTCTCATACTTGACTGGTTTTGGCATGGATATTAGCCAACCGACTCTCATACTTGACTGGTTTTGGCATGGATATTAGCCAACTGACTCTCATACTTGACTGGTTTGGGCATGAATATTAGCCAACTGACTCTCATACTTGACTGGTTTTGGCATGGATATTAGCCAACCGACTCTCATACTTGACTGGTTTGGGCATGGATATTAGCCAACTGAGTCTCATACTTGAAGGGATAGCTGAGTTTTGGTAAAGAGAGTACAGTTTTGGTCAAACTGAATTTTAGTAACCAAAACCTGCACCATTACATTATAAACTAATAGTTATAACTCCACCATGCTCGAAAGGTATAACAAAATTACAAACGACTAAGTAAAAAGCCTGTTGTCATTCAAAAAATAATTACAAATGTTTAATAAAAATGGACATTCCAGCCGTTTCTGAAGCGATTTGGACCAAATAAAGTTTATTATGTCTTTAAAATTGTATGCTCTTTCAAATTTGACACTCAGTTTTTTATTACCTCACAACAAATATTTCGTGCAGCGCCCTCTATACCAAAACTCAACTATCCCTTTGACTAATTAGTACATTAAGGTTATCCAACGTTGAATATAAATTATTACTCACCTCTGATACACGTTATCCACTGTGATCCAATTATTGGCTATCCATTTGACTCCGCTTAACACATCACATCCGCCGTGGAGAGAGTACGCATCCAGCACACCGACCCAGCCTTAAACAAACAAAAAAATAATACATTCAATTTAAAAGACCTAAAGAATACAACGTACTTTGACACAGTAGTGATTTAAGACTAGTTTTCTGATGCCAAATCTCACTTAGCAGCCAGTTTACGCCCCACCCACATTTAGGGTCCGGAATCGGCAGCGTGATCGACATGTGATTGACAATTAATTGGCTTACGTCATGACGCGTCATCTACAGAATTTAGTTCATTAGTCCGTTCTTTAGATGACGTCACATTTTGGCGATTTAAAAGGGGCGTTCCCAGGACAATTATATATTTACTAATTACCCCAAAATTGATTGATTTCATGAGAAATGACTGCCAAATTCTTTTTCTTCGGGAAAAATTACATATAGAGAGCCGAATTGTGAAAATTAGGCCATCTAGACGCTGTAGTTCCTTTAACAATTTTTATATTGATTTGAATCGTATTCAAAGTATTGTGTTCAATGTTCGAAGGGTTGCAAATTTGTATTTCTATGATCTGATAATAACCGAGTGGTGTGTGAAGGCTCTGATGAATGAATGTCATAATAAATGACCGAGTAATGAGCGAAAATGCAATGCCATAAATGCAATGCCATAACCCAGGGGCCGCGAAAAGGTTTTGAAGGTGAGGGGGGGGGGGGGGGGGGGCTGACCACAACCGGGTCACATAATAATTGTTATGTTATGCTTATGTATATTTTTGTTTTAAGTGTGGGGGGGGCCTGCGGATTTGGACAATGTTACTAAGTTCCTTCAACTCCTTGAGTGCCAAGCTCGTGTTTTGCGAGTTACAATACACACAAATGGATTAGAGCATTATAATTCCCTGTCACTCAAAGTGTTAACGCGGCATCGCTGTTTTCTCTACTTGCCGAGTTAATAATACTGTGGTACGACGAACTATAATTATTTACCTGTTTCGGGGTCGATGCCGTGATTGTACCACATGACTACCTTGCCTTTCTCGGGTCTCAGCACGGCGTTCTTGTTTTGACACCTGGGCGAGGACAGGTCGGTCAGGTTCCGCTCAAAAGTATTGAAGCCCTGGAAATTAAAGCCAAACATAAACCGAACACAAAAGGTAACTTACCCCCTAAGCAATTGCCCATAATTTCATATCCGATAATTAGAGAGATATTCATCACTTTATGGCTGAATGAGCACAGATTAAAGACAAAATGGCCCAATTCAAAAGTCACAAGGTATTGCCCGTGCCTGTACATTGTTGTGAATCAGCACATATGGCGGAATGCATTGATCATGGTTTATGAAACAATGTTGTTTGATATTCCATTCATTTTGGGTTTTTTATGGCACATGTGGTAAAATGCATTCATTGCAATTTTTTAATTTTCCAATTCTCAATAATTTGTAATGATGATAATACTTTTGCGAATTTTGAAATATGACTATTTTGTCTGTAATGTGTGCTCACTCAACCATGGATAAATGGTTACCTTTTATTTTAACACATTGTTTTCCTAACTACCATAGGGATATCTTGGCAAGACGAAATCTTGAAACGATTCTTGGTTATGAAATTATGGGCAATTGCTTAGGGGGTAAGCTACTTTTTGTGTTCGGTTTAGTTACGAAGGAGGGCAAGACATCAAAGGCAACATGCTTGTATATTGTCAGGTTTTGCTCATCATGATTAAAATGTTGGGAATTAAGGGCTTAGTAACATTGTCCAAGTCCTCAAAATCCAATTGGAATTCTAGCGGTTCCCTCATACCTTGTTGTATTCGTATTAACAATAAAAAACATGGGACAGGTTTCGGTTTTTCAAATTTTCATACCTTGTTGTATTCGTATTAACAATAAAAGCATGGAACAGGTTTCGGTTTTTCAAATTTCCATTTCGTTAAAAAGATATTTACGATTGGAGTGTTCAGATGTTAAACTATCCACTGGACCGCGAAAACCGTGTACAAAGTGAGTGCAATGAGTTAGTGAATATCACTTTGCATTTTTGCTCATTACTCGGCCATATAACGTCCATTTAACTTGAAATTTTCACACAACACCCATTGGACATATCAGATAACAATTTACATTGTATCAAACACTCATCACTCTTTGCACATGTCAACACAGTTACTAGATCCCTTTAAAGCCCAAAGTGACAGTGGTTACGAAGGAAGATACAAATAAAAGGCAGCGTATTTTTTATGTCAGGTTTTGGTAATCATTATTAAGACCCTGGAAATTGAAGCACAATGTGGTCACGAAGGAATACAACAAATGAAAGGCAACACGTTTGTAATATTGTACTCGTAAATTAATATCATTAATATTACAAAGTAACTTAAAGTTAAGTTAAACTTAAGTTTTAACTTAAGTTAAACTCTGTAATGAGTGTTGAGAAATGACCGACTACACTATAACAATATCTAGATGCAACAATACACAATACACAATACACAATACATGCAAACCATGTGACAAAACAAGCTATATTATAGACCATATTATACAGTGTGTCTCAAAAAGAATGGTGCAGTTGGAAAATATTGTTTAAGGTATGATGGTTATTTGAAAAATATACATATTTGGTGTCATAGGAAAGAAACAAAATCGGGCTTCCTGGTGGTTTTTATATCAGCTTAATTGGGTTTGTCAGTCGTGAGATACGGTCGTTTGTTCGCAAACATCAAAATCCACTTTGTGCCATACGTTATGTGCATTACATGAATTACCAAAATGTAATTATTTCAGAGCAAATCAAAGTAGCAAGGTCTATTTGGAAGAACTATATCCAGAAAACTTGCTTTTTAAGGAGATCTTTCCTTATTTAATCATTGTTAACCCTTCCAACATCATCAGTGACCAATAAGATGGTACTCTAGCCATTATTGCATCGTTATTATACCATAATAATTAGTGAGAATAGCAAATGTGTGCAACGAATGTCCATCGCCATTTTCAGTGCAAATACGCAAATCGGTACAGATGGGTTTTTGTATATTTGTATACAATCGGACATATTTCGAGATCCGCTGATGGGAAGTATGTCATACATGCAAGGAGCATCTAAAAAACGCAACTCTTCCCCTTCAATATGGTACCAAATCACCTAACGATTTGTTCATATTATCATTTTTTAATATATTTTCCCCCCTGACTGTACCATTCTTTTTGAGACACACTGTAGACGCAGACGCATGCATGAAGGGTGGGGGCCAACTGGAGCCTGCATGCAACTCCCATAGTTTTTAAAACACCAAGTAACATACAACCTTATTATTCCAGCACATTTAAGTTCAAATTTAGCTCATTTTTGTACATGGAATCTGATTTAAAATTTAAGTCGGATTTAAATGAGTTCAAATGTTCAAAACGTGTAGGGATGCTTTTTCGGGAAAACAACTTCAATATCATAATTATTGAGGTCATTTATTGTTAACCACGTTATGCTGCATGGACTATTCGTTTTTAAACTATTCTTAACATGAATGTACATTCTGCATGTATCGATTATTAATGTCAGCTTTGGTACAAAAATACTCTACTTTATCATTTCTCTTAAAGTCAGATGACCGGTAACGGTTGCACATTAAAGATTATACGGTACCTCGGCCGTGTAAGTCTCGTTGTCAGCCAATGGGAATGCAGTCTCGCCCCCCTCCTCCACATCACTCAGATAGTACATGATCGTGATGAACCTAAGGAGGGAAGATCAGTTGTGTAAATAAATGCATATAGTAACTAAATATGGGATTGACATCTCAATGCCGCCCCCCCCCCCCCCCCCCAACAAAAAAGGGGGAAAAGAAGAAGAAAAGGTAGTTCGAGTGTCTGTTTTCCAAACTGCCTTTAATTAAGAAGATTTAATTTAATTTTTGTTTAATTGAATTACATTTTATTTGATCTTGCCATATACTTTGTTTTAGTCATGTGCAGAATTATTCTAATCGAAAGTAAAGGGTGAGTGTGCATATTTGCTTCTTCTTGTGAAAAATTCGTAGGGAATGGATCCGTTTTGGGTTAAGATATGTGAACATGAAAAAAATACATTTAAACAGAAGAAGACGCATGAATGACAATTAAATGACATATATGAAACACATTATAGCTATATCTGCATAGCCGTTCATTCGGGTGCGACGGCAGAACTTCTTTCAACTTCCTTAATTATAATTCATCTTCTTCTAACTTCATCGTTGTGGGGATGTTCACGATGATTGTTTTCTTTATTTATCAATTAAAACTATAACTCAGTTTCGTTTTTCATTGGTTATTTACTCATGGAAGACACCATACCTGCACCTAAGTCCCTTCGGGTGGTTCGGCGAAACTCCTTCTAACTTCATCTGTTTAGGGATGCCATCAAACTAGTAATATGAGCACAGTGTCTCTTGTATTTGTTTATCAATTACCACTAAAACATGCATCAGTTTCGTTTTTCATGAATCATTAACTCATGGAAGACACCATAATTATACCTGCAAAGACGTCCCTTCGGGTGGTTCGGTGAAGCTCCTTCTAACTTCATCTTGGTGTGAACACAATCCTTTTCCTTCTCGATGTTGCTTGAATCGTAGTGGGCGTGGTAATGGCCCCCGGGGTAATAACGCACGACCTATACACATGATACACATAAAGAACAAAACGAAGTGAATTATAGTTATGACAATTTGCATTATAATATAATGCAAATTGTCATAACTATAATTCACTCGCATCACGAACCGTCCTCTCCGCTCATTTCCAAGCGAAAGTCAGTTTTACAGAAAACGCGTTTAAAAGATAGGACTTTTTGAAACGGTAATTGTTAGACTTTAGAATAGATTATATTAAAAACAAATGGGACTACTTGATAGCTTAGGCCTTAAAGTTTTATACAGTGTGATTAGATTTTCTTGAGTTGGAGTATTTTTGCTACAATTGGTTTGTAAACAGAGAGGACGGTTTGTGGAAAAGATAAAATGCGCGATCACGCTACGCGATTTTACCACGAACCGTCTGCTCTACTTGCGCGCAACCCGACAGTGTACAAATTGAATGGAAGGTGAAGAAAGTCTCTGGTACTGCGCGCAACAGAGGACGGTTCGTGGTGAAGAAAAATCATATAATCGCTGAGCGGACGCTTTGTGATGATTACGGTATTACGTAACCAAGCATATTCACGCTCTGAAATGTTTACAGGATGTAGGTAACCATGAGTACATGCAAAAAATGCAAAAAAAATGCAAAATGCAAAAAAATGGCAAATTTTGCTAGAGAGGACGGTTCGTGGTGAGAGCGATTAAAATTTGTGTTCGTATTATTATGTATGTTATGATTTGTGACATTAAATATAAAACAATCCACTTTAATTCAAGCAAATTCGTAGGAAAGGTTTTGTTTTCAAGCAAATAATTAGGCCTAACATTAGCAGTGTTAATAAAACTGCTATAAAGGCGTACATGATCAAGTAATATTATATACTAATGATGGCAATGATAGCATAATATGCAGTTTTATTAACACTGCTAATGTTAGGCCTAATTATTTGCTTGAAAACAAAACCTTTCCTACGAATTTGCTTGAATTAAAGTGGATTGTTTTATATGTAATGTCACAAATCATAACATACATAATAATACGAACATAAATTTTAAAAACAAAAATAATTATGAACATCATTATTATAATGAAGCAGGATTTAAAAAAGGTAAATTATTACATGCTATTATGCTATCATTGCCATCATTTTAATATAATATCACTTGAATTAACATTATTTTAGGCCTTTATCGAAGTTTTATTAAGACTGATAATTTTAGGCCTAATTTTTTGCTTGAACAATTTTTCTCCCGACGAATTTGCTTGAATTAAAGTGAAATTTGTATATAACTTATGTCACAAATCAAAACATACATAATATTACGAACAAAAATTATTAAAACAAAATTAATTATGAACATCACATAATGAAGAAGGATTATTAAAAGGTATACGTTATTACAGTGACTTTATAGTCAGGTCAGTAACTTGGTCCTAATAACCTTTAGCATTTGTTTGCGACAATGTATATACAATGCATACTAGGTTCCAGCGCCTTTTAAAACTAAATTACACGTATTTCGGTTTGTGACTAATTACCTGCATTTTCTCGCTGGTCCGTGTGATGTAGGGATGAAGGCCTGTCATAGCGGAAAGTCTGAGAAAAGGTGAAATATTGTTACTATGTATCATGTAATTAGACTCCATTTGGCGTGCTTGAGCTGCAGTCAAACATGTCCACATTATGTGATCGGTTCTGGCAAATCAGGCTCTTGTCGGCAACATTAATCATATGTTTTGCAGATATTTGCTTTTTAAATGAAAAAAGAAAACAAAAGTATTATTTTATCAAAGTATTATGCAAAATGTTGCAATTTTCTAGATTTATTTTGTATCAATGAAAGCTGACGATGGTTTTTTTTTTCAGTTAGTATAAAACCTAATTTAATTTCGACAAGCGCCTGATTTTGCCAGAGCCGGTCACATAATAATGACTGCAAGTTAGCTACACAATAATAGGCCACTGTAGACAGGTGGCCTCTACAGGCAGGCGTTGCTATGCGGGGGATCACTGTTGGTGGCTGCTGTAGACAGGTGGCCTCTACAGGCAGGCGTTGCTCTGCCGGGGATCACTGTTGGTGGCTGCTGTAGACAGGTGGCCTCTACAGGCAGGCGTTGCTCTGCCGGGGATCACTGTTGGTGGCTGCTGTAGACAGGTGGCCTCTACAGGCAGGCGTTGCTCTGCCGGGGATCACTGTTGGTGGCTGCTGTAGACAGGTAGCTGCTGTAGACAGGTGGCCTCTACAGGCAGGCGTTGCTCTGCCGGGGATCACTGTTGGTGGCTGCTGTAGACAGGTGGCTGCTAATATAGGTTTGACCTTAATAATACAATTTTCATCTAATCGATACAAAATATTATAATTAGGGACAGCAGATGATATGGATTAGTATATACGGTTGTGTTGAGTAAAGACATCAAAACCCTTTTAATTATATTATCAGTAACATAATTATAGCCAGCACATTAAACATATAATATAATTTTCATCTAATCGATACAAAATATTATTATTAGGGACAGCAGATGATACGGATTAGTATACGGTTGTGTTGAGTAAAGACATCAAAACCATTTGAAATATATCAGTAACATAGCCAGCATATGGCGACCAGCCCCCCCCCCCCCCCCCTCACCCCAACCTCCCTCGGTAAGGATACCAAACATGGTAATATAAGCCTATGACACATGTTGATACCTTAAATATCAGGGCGCATATTCATCAGAAAAAGCTTGCTATCTTAGTTTCATGCTAAGTTTATTTTGGATGATGTGGCTAGGTATTAAATACATGATCTCATAGTTGCTAACTAGGGATAACTTAGTGGGTATATTAGGCTTAACCAGCTAACCCTAGTTGGGGGGGGGGGGGGGAGGGGGGGGGGCGACAAGGACATTTTATGTTGCTCACTAAACCGTATTTGAATGATTACTTAGTAATTGAAATATACTTAGCTTGGAACTTACGGTTTTATGAATATGGGGCCAGATTTACTTTATGGTACCCGCCCCCGGCCCAACCCCCTAAAACGGTTTCACATCTATGACGCCCCCTGTTTTTTGCCAATTTCTGGCAACACCATTAACTATATTGATCCTTATCTAAATTATTTCCTGAGCGGAATAAAATCACGTTCTCCCAAAAACGCCACATAAACGCGCCATGCACTAGAGTATGCATGGTAGAAAATTAACAAAACTGAGAGTAATCATGGTAATGGGCCATTGCTATATACCCCCGATATTTTGGATGGGTATTTTGATTTAAGCACATTAATTAATTGTTTTCAGTGGCATGCGTTTTCATTAAACACAATTAAGGTTCATTTTCTTGTTATTAGTTTGAGTAATGCAACCGGCGATACTGATTAGTGATCTGATACAACAGTACTAAGCAACAACTTCCCATCCGGGCAACGATCATGACTGCAGTGGCGTTGGTCGTACTGATTGAGGTGGGTGGGTGGAGTGGCGTTGTTCGTACTGATTGAGGTGGGTGGAGTGGGGCACTTGTGGCACTTTAATTGTATTTCTGCAATTTTTCACAGATTTTCCCTTTTTTCTTTTTTTTTTTAGGTCAAATTATAGGGGCACGCCATGAAGTTACGCCAAGGTTAGAATGACGATTTCAAAAAGCTTGCAAACAAATTTGCATAATTATCATGAATATAAATGGCAGATAAGCCTTACATCACAATCACCTGTCATTCAGCTCTGACCAATTGTCGAACCAGTCGATCCAAGCCTGTTCGCTGATCATGCGATCTCGCTTTCTGACATTCTCCTCGATCAGGCTTGCCCGACATTGTTTAGACCAATTAATTGTTCCATGTTCTCCGAGGCAATGACTAGTTTTGACATCACACATCGGTACTCTATTTATCATAAACAATTACAACATTATAACAGATCAAATATAGTATAAAACAAAAAACAAATATGCGCGCATCACCTGTCATTCAGCTCTGGCCACTTGTTGAACCAATCGACCCAAGCCTGTTCGCTGATGCGATCTCGCCCTCTTGTGTTCTCCTCAATCAGAATCTCTCCACCATCCAACCGAGCCAACCACGCAACGATCTCCTCCTCCATGCTCCGATTCACCATCACCCAATATTCCTGGATTAAGAATTATAATTATATATTATAAATATTATTCAATTTATTAATTATCATGATTTAAAAAAAGTAAGATAAGTAAAGTGAAACACGTATCATAAATATTAATCTTCCATTTTCCGGTCGGGAAAGCCAAGCAATGGCATCTTCATCTATATGCTTCTATTCACCATCACCCAAATTCCTGGATTCAGAGTTATTGAGTACAAGTCAAAGAACGATCAAAGTTATACTGAATAGTATTGTTATAGATTAATAATAAGCATGATACGAAATTAAGTAAAATTAACGGTTTATTGAAAAGATACAAATAGGGCGCACTACCAAAAAGAAAACATGGCCTTCAGTACATGATAATCATTTGCAGTATATAGTACAGTCTACGTATATATACTGTATACAACTTGGATTTTTATCTCACTAAAATTTCATAACACCGTCCGCCATCCAAATTCCATGCAAACATTGTAGAATTATGTTTTAAATTGAATATTGTTCATGCCAGTGATGATGACAAAACGTGTGATTATCAAAGTTATAATTAAATGATTATTCAGCAGATTTCCCACCTTTACTATGTTGACCAGACTACTGAACCTAGCATACTAAAAAACATCAACTTCAAAAACAAATTATAATCTACACGAACATATAGATATACCTTGAGGTTGAGTAGACCGTTCGAGTCCGAGTCCATGAAGAAGTCACTGTACAGCCGGTGGACCTGGGCTAACGACAGTTCCCGGTCCAATCCGTTTATCCCCGGCAGACATGCATTTACCTCCCTGTATAAATAGCAAGGATAATGAGGAGGAGGATGACATCAGCGACGACGACCACGACAACGATGATAACCATGATGATAATAATAACAACATAACGATTATAATAACAACATCATTACATTGATAACACATTCGAACAACTTAACATAAACAAATTAAGACGCATAATGTATAATGTTAAAGACGAGTAGATTACTTGATGTAACAATTATTGTACATAAAGCTGATTCAATATCATGTGGGATTTTGCACTGTTAGCATAATCGGACGCGGAACACATTTGTAAACCTGAACCCCCACCGCTAACAAAAAAAATACTTGAAAAGCTTTGAACCCACGACCCATCAAGTAGAGGGCTCGTGCCCACACACCACATCACCTGCTCACCTGTAATCGATGTACCCGTCCTGGTCGACGTCGTACTCATTGAAGGTCTCGTTCCACTGCGTGTCGTTGAAGACAAGGGTCACGCCGTCATCGTCGCGGTAGACGCCGTACTTCTCGTCGAAGGTGGACGTGACCGTTGCGCTCGCCATAAGACCCTCCTCCTTCCCGAGCTCGATTATCCAATCGCATTCTTCAGGCGATAACAGATTCCAGACCTCTACACAATATAATAAAGCATGGCAATCACGAATAGATGTTAAAGGCCATCAAGCGTGGGGATGCTACACAGCGGGTCGCCATTTTGAACTAGGCTAGTATGCGCGCACTGTATAACACTGAGCTAACGTGCATTACGCACCGTGCGCAACGCGTGCGCGCAAGATGGCGCCGCAAATCTGATTTGACGAATCTGAACTACCTTTTATATTATAGGAATTTCCGGTCAATGTCGTAAACTGGACAGACAAATTGCTTTTGTGTGTGCCCTTAATTTCGCCGATTCTGTCACCAAAACTCTATGTAAATACTTGAACTCAAGTTAAAGATTTCTTAGCATTTTGAATTCGTATACAAGTCTTTCAAGAATGTGTTGTTTTCTTTTAATTCAAAACGTGTTTCTTTTTTCTCAAAATTGCCATTCAATTTGAAACGCTGGTGAGTGTCTGCAAATTTGAATGCTAATAAATAGAGTGCTTGCTGAAGATTTGTTTAATTGTATGCAATTGTATGCTAAAATCGAATGCACACATTTCAATTTTGAAAAGCTCAACTTTGCGAATTAGCATGAACCGATTAACAATGCGAGATTAACATGTTCACGAAATTGGTAGACTTGAAGGGCTTTAGACAGATTAATAAATACATCAAGGGTACAATTTTATTCAAATTGTCTAAATTCAGGTTATCATTCACACATTATTTTAGTCTGTATTATTTGTTATGTTGTAAGAAAAGGGGGTGTCCATACCTAATTTATAATCATAGGTGTATGATAAAGCATATGAACGCATATCCATAATAGATAGAGAACGAACGAACGAACGACCAAGCATAATACACTCTCTGCATGCTGCTCAGGTGACTGTAAATTACGTCGATTATATAAATTTAGAGTAAACTGTGAGCTTTGAAATCACATTCTGCAAATGAAATAGGAGTAGGCTAGAATTTGCTTCGGGCAAATATCATTCGCAACATGACCCTAAGACACCACATCACTTCGTAATATAAATTATATATAGCATGTATAGAGCGCCATGTATTTAATATTCAGAGGCGCACTATTCAGTTATTGGTATCCTTGGTCATCAGGTACAATTCAAACCCGCACAATTCTCTTGTGCACCAGCTCAACTCTTTAAGGAGTAAACTAGCCCAGGCTGCTTTATACACACAACTTACCAAATAATGGCGGCTTCACGGCAATCGTTTTTAGTGTGACCACCCTGTCAGGGGCGATTTGAATTTCTTGGACATGCCCAACCTATATTTTGGATCGAATAAGAAAAACGAACAAAAAATACAAAACAAAATAAAATATATTGTACGCACTATGCATATGCAAATATCTCGACTGGAAAGAAAATATTGTGAGCACACTGTGTAAACCATTATATATTTGAGCTTTGATAACAGTGTCGACATTCATCACACTTTGAACACTCTGTGAGCACACTGTGGACACACTGTAAACACCCTTTAAGCACACTGCGTTCACACTGTGATACACAGATACTTTGTACACTGTAAACACACTGTAAACACACATTGTAAACATTCTATAATCACACTGTGAACAATCTATGAGCACACTGTGTACCGGTGTGAACGCACATTGATCACACTGTGAACACTGCAAACACCCTTTGAGCACACTGCGTTCACACTGTGATACACACATACTTTGTACACTGTGAACACTTTGTGAGCACACTGTGTACCGGTGTGGACACACATTGATCACACTGTGAACAATCTGTGAACACTCTGTGAACACACTGTGATCACTCTGTGATAAACTCTACTTTACACACTGTGAACACACTGTTAACACACTGTGAACACACTGTGAGCACACTGTGAACACTCTGTGAACATACTGCGATCACACTGATCACAATGTGAACACACTGTGATCACACTGTGAAAAAACTACTTTGGATACTGTGAGCACACTGTGAGCACACTGTGATACACACTACTTTACACACTGTGAACGTAGGGTGTGTGACAGTGTGCTAAAATGTATTTGACAAGCCTCGAATACGTATATGAGGTCATTTTTCACTCTGAGAACGAGCATAATTTTATGTTACATCTTTGAATAGTGAAGTGACACCACCTGGTTCGCAGTGCACACGAGACAAAGCAGATGAATTCAGAAATGTATGCACCTAATACATTTCATAAATGCGAAAATACTTCACATAACAACTTTGACATGCACTGTGAATGCATTATATATGCCTCTTGTTATTTCAAAGCAGGCCTCAAAAGCAGCTGTGCAGTAAATGAGTTACCTTTTGGAGAAGCGGGCGCCGTGTAATGTTTTAAACAAATAAATAGCGCCATACAAGAGCTGGATCATCATCATCATCATGATCATCATCATAATATCACACACAAAACATGACGAAATATTACGCGTCGGGACTCTACTCACAAAAAGCTGTACCGATATAATCCATAGAATTCTAATCTATCATGATCATTCTGCTCATACGACCTCTCAATACATTCGCAAACGGAAACGTGTCCCTTTGGGATTTTATAAGCAAATTAAATCAAACATAACAATTAAGCATTTTTGATTGAGAGAAAACTCTTTACTTATCAAATTTGTTAAAGTTAAAGGGAAAGTTGAGTTTTGGTAGAGAGGGCGCTAGACTACTTAATTGGTTTGTGAGGTAATGAAAAACTGAGTGTAAAATTTGAAAGAGCATAATATTTTAAACAATAAAATCATCTTTGTTTGATCAAAATCGGTTCAGAAACGGCTGAAATATCCATAAATTTAACAATTTGTAATAAACCCGGGGCCCCGGGTTTATTAGAGAATTTTGAACCAGCCGTTAAAAATTCAAAAAAATGCTTCCTCTTTTCAAAAAAGTTACAAAATAGGTATTTAAATAGTTGTTGGTTATTTCTCTATCTAATCCCTATTTCAACAAAGCATCACATGCACAATATTTTATTCAAGAAACCGATGAGTGTTTAGAGAGCGCCCTCTTACGTTTTAACGGCTCTTTTTGAATGATAACATGATCTTTACTACGTCATTTGTAATTTTGTGTTCCTTTCTAGTTATAACTATTAGTTTGTAATGTAATGATGCAGGTTTTGGTTACTAAAATTCAGTTTCACTAAAACTGTACTCTCCTTACCAGAACTCAACTATCCCTTTAAGATGGGAAATATTTGTCGGAGGGAAACAAATGACCCGTTTTTACAAATCGAGCATTGGAACTGCCACCAGTGAACACCGGACGGTATTGGTCAGTATGAGAATTTTTATTATATCTGTGAGTCGCCTAACCCCAGGCCGTGTGCTCTTCGAGTGCCATTTAGCAAATATTTGAATAATCAGTGAAAACAATAAGCTTTCCGAATCCCTGTTAATCCTCATAATGGTATCATGATGTCTTTGTGAGTCTTCACACACTTATACATTTAAGGGGTAATAAATTATGTTCTGCGCATACAAACAAAAAAATCGGCTCAAACTTAACAGATTTAACGGTGTTTATCCGCTGCCAACGTGAACATAATACCAACTCTATCGGAACGATATTACCAAAGAGGACAGTATTATGAATTAACGTCATGATTATGTACATACCTCAACGGGATCTCTCTGATAAAGCACTAACTTCTCATATTCCGTCTCGACCACCGGCTCGACGTCGGTACCTTCTTCCGTTGTCGCTACCACGTTATCAGTCGCAACATCAATTTCATCCCGAACTTTCACCACGTCATCGACAACGATCTCTTCGACGATGTCGGTCGGATGTTCATGATCATATTGTTCCGATACGGCCAACGACAACAGAGCTAACAGAACGGCGACGGTGAATGCATACGTTATAAGTTGTGGTCCCGCCATTTTTGTATTCCATGTGTACCGTTCAAATGTTCATATCGTGTTGGTGCTGCACTGCCAATTAATCAATCAAGTGGTCATATAATTATTAACACCTAATTTTTGTTGAACTATATATACATGCATATCATTTACGCGTAGATAAACGTATTATAATATTGCGTGCAGTCTAGGCTGCGTGTGTGCAATAATAATAACGTAATGCCCACACAAGGTTGTGAGCGCCACACACATGCCTAGTATTAACAAGGTTGAATACCATTATATTTATTGAAATATGATATCGAGTTGTGCACACTGGATTAATAATGTAGTTGCCATTAATGTACCAAATTCATATTTTTCTCAAATTGAGGCTGGTTACACCCTTATTTGTACGCGTGAAAAAACCCAACACGAACAACACACATTCACCACACGCACTCACACGCACGCAGACACCGGAGTACCGAGGGCGGTTTATATAAACATGATAAATGGGAATGAAAAAAATGATAATAATCTATGAACGTTTATATTTGTGCGCTGGCCTATAACATGTGGAAGATTCAGTCAACAAAACATATTGTATGTACTTTGGTCTACGATTGTACTTTGTATAGCGCGGCCATCTATAATGGGGGTGGGGGCACGTATGCCAATAGTATTGACACGCGCTACGTATCTCATTCTCTTTTCTTTATTTATACCCCAATGTTTTTATAGTCGCGTTCCTATCATTTGTGGGGGTATGTGCCCCCGCCTCCTGTAGTTACGCCACTCTCAGCAATTCAATGGGTGCAACAAATGAAGAACTTAGTTCCAAAGGGCCCTAAATCCTCTCTCCATAACAAATTGAGGTAATGATATCAGTAGCCTACAATTATAAAATAAGCATATATCTAGAAATTCACATTTTTAGGACATATTACGCAATCAATAATAAATATGGAACATTCCATGTTCATAATGTATTACAATATAGGCACGTGTAAACAGTTGGAGAAAGAAACTTGCTCTTCTCCAAAGTTGAAAAGTGGATTTAGCGCCTTTTGGAATTAAGCTCTTCTTTTTACAAAGAATATGAAGGAAAAAAACACGTTGCATTATTGAGCGCATGCAGTTGGAATGCGGTTGTATAGTGACATTGTCGCGCTTCTGTTTATTAAAATCAGGGACGATGTTAAAGGGATAGTTGAGTGTTGGTATAGGGGGGCACTTCACAATTTTGTGTGTGTGAGATAATGAAAAACTGACTGTCAAATTTGAAAGAACATACAATTTTAATGACAGAATAATTTTTATTTGAACAAAATCGGTTCAGAAACGGCTGAAATATCCATGAACATATTTTTATTCAAAAATTATTCACCAGGGGATATTTGGACTTTTTAGAAAAAAATTAAATGCTTAAAGACTACTTTGAACAAAATCTGAATAGGTTTTTAAAATGTTGTTGATGATATCTCTATTGAATCATTATTTCAACAAAACATTAAATGCACAATTTTGTATGAAAAATGGCTAAAACCAATTATTTTTTAGAGAGCGCCCTCTTGAGTTGTAACGGCTCTTTTTGAATGATAACAGGGGTTTTACTTAGTCGTTTGTAATTGTGTATACTTTTCGAGCATGGTGAAGTTATAACTATTATTTTGTACCGTAATGGTGCAGGTTTTGGTTACTAAAGTTAAGTTTGGCCAATACTCAACTACCCCTTTAATTTATTAGTAATACAAATAATTGTGAGCCATGTTAACGTTGTTAATCAACATTTTTACATTTGTTATTGTTATACATGTTATATTTCATCTAGTAATAATTAGTTATCATCGCTGGCAACTGAAAATGAAATTGAAACATGATGAGGAAAATTACATTTCCCCCGTAATTTGTAAAACCAAACACAAATCAAATCACCAGCAACAAGCTGTTAGAACTCACACAAGTTCATTATATCAATAACTTACTGTGGTAATCAATCCATGTACTAGTAATACGATAGTAAATATAATATTAAATTTGCATAATTCGTTCATTTGTTTTTTTAAATAGTATGTAATGACACATTACAAAAACATTACAAAATAAAGCCGAGTCACTGCACACAGAAAACATGTTTTTCTTAGTTTATTATTTATTATGTATTAAAATGTTCCCGTTATAGGCTTACAATTAGAAGTATACATCGAAACTAACTCTTAGAACTGTTGAGGTATACAAACTAAATGAACATGTATATGGGCAACTCCACGAAAAATGTTACCCGAGGATGGAAAAATGAAACTCATGGGACAGCCTTGTTAACTACTGGATAGTAATGAGGAAGGACCATATTTTGATGACTAAAGGAAAAAAGTTTGAAATTCAATGCAGAATATTTTTTTTTTGGGCCATTGAAGTTGGGACAAAAATTATATGTATTACCCCTAAAATGATGAAATTTGCATCCGTTGTTTGTGAAATACAATTTTAAAATATGGATCACTTCAGAACAATAATTCTACTTCTAATATCTTGTTTATGTTTTGTTTTAACATCATAGAAAAGGAAATTGTGTAAAAATCTTTACTTTTTGAAAACTGTTATTGGATAAAATCTTGATTCTTACAACATTGATGTGTAATGTCCGTGACGTTTTAGATATAAAAGTTTTTGTAGAAGCAGAAGTCCTAATTCAATTTAATTTAAAATTAATTTGCAAAGCTAGAATGTGATATCATAAAGTATATCAAGAGCATTTACTAAAATATTTGATGGTTTGTCCAGAATGGCGTCACGGACATTACGTTACGGCTGCGTCACGGACATTACATACACAGTGAAAAGTATAAAAAAGCAGAGCTAAAAATATTCAAGCATTATTTTCTTATGTAAATCTCTTATTTTAGCCAAGAAATAAGATAATCCCAAGTAACAGGGGGACTACTACCTTCCTGGTACAAGTTTTAAAAAATTGTATCGTTAATCAGATAGTGAACTTTGAGTCAGTACTCTGAACTATTTATAAAACTAAATTCCTTGCTCAATTTGAACATGCATGTCTCAATAATCAATAAAGACTTGACTATAACTTACTGGGAGGAGAAATAGATGGTTAAATCTCATATAGTATGATCAAATTGCAAAAATTATACTCTTAGTCCATTATTTTCCATGTGTTATGCACATGATGTTCACAACTTTTTTTTATATTTTACATTTTTTTTGCACAAAACAGCATTGTACCTCATCAAAAATGTATAATATTGTTTAAAATAGTTGAACATTTGGGTTACTGCACATTCTTTTGAAAAATTTCAAATTTTACAATAATTTTGGAAAAAATTATTGCTATTTTTAAAATAATTTTTTGCTAATTAAAAACAAAACTGAAATATAATTTTTTTCCTCAAAACTGTTTGATTACATATCAAATGTACAATTAAAAAAGTTGCATGCACAATGGAGCATTTTTTGCGGGTTATTTCCGAGTATAGAGAAAGTGGACAAAAGTGTAATGTCTGTGACGCTAAAAATGTAATGTCCGTGACGCAACGTTCTGTTGTCTAGATCACATATGCCTGGCCCGTTTCGCAAAAAAACCACTTGGATTCAATTCATCATTGCCTTGTCTATAATTTAGTACCTAAATCACCTGTGTGAGGTCTAAGAACTCACAGACTTTTGCAAAGATGTATATGGATGCAAACAGTCATGTCCAAAACATGTAATGTCCGTGACGGCGCACATTTTGCAGAATTACTCATTAACGAAATGGATAAATGTTCTGAAATTTGTTTTGAATACTTAACCAGGCTATTGATTTGTAATCAAAATAAAAGTTAGACATTAGTTACAGGTATGAATTAGTAGTGGCATTGGAAAGTCATGAAAATTCTCTGATTTGTAATGTCCGTGACGCTGGAGTTGCCCATATACCCCAATGTTGTCTACACTACGTACAATGTATAAACGATCACAATACTGGTCTTTGTGTTTGACTCTAACAATACTATTTATAGCAAACATTCTTTCTCCTGTTTTTTTTCGAAGTATATTTTTTACTATTTATGGCAATTTCTAAATCTTATTTTAGCCAAACACTGAGTTAATTGCAAAGGTATCATGGCCCTGCAGGGACATCGCCAATCGCGAATCTTATCGTGAACATTGGCAACTAAGTATAAGCGATTCGTCACAGATTTCATCGCGAATTTAGCTACAAAGTTTGCGATTCGTCGCAAATCTCATCAACTTTTCGTCGTTGAATTTTGAGATTCAGATATGCGATTCCTCGCATAGAATGTCACAAATATACGATGGTGTTGCATATTTGTGGCGAATTTAATTTATAAGGCATGTTAATTAATTTCAGTCATTATATTGGAAATTTATATTAGGTTTTGAACTCCCTCAGCAGAAATCATTATAGTCTTTAATTTAAAAGTGAGGTAAACATGTGCCTCATAATTATATATATTTTCTGGATATTATAACCACTTAATTTCTCTATTATCACCACTCTTGCCGTTTGGTGTTATGGGAATTGTTTGTCGATTGGCCGAGGCCATTTATATGAATCTTATTTGTCCATGTTTACCATTGTTTACAAAATGACAAACTAAAGAAATTGAGCAAAATGAATTGATTTTGCCCGAATAGAAAATGAGCCCCAACCTTGAACTCCCGGGGAAGCGTAGCAAGTTTGACTGCACATGTTTATCTTCAATCTAACGATCCAATGCTGAATGTTCTAATTCGGAATCATTTATTCCGGCCATCTATTCCCAACTGACAAAATACTAGCTGATATAATTATATTCTCACTCATCCAGTCGAAATAAATATAACAAAATTATGAATCGAAATCTGGACAAACTAACTTGTGTAAGTTGCGACGTTTCGCCAATGCCTACCGGCTTATTCTGGCAAGCCACCAAAGTGGAAGGTGGTCCTTAATATAGAGCTGTGTAGGAACCTTCCACTTTTGTGGGTTGCCAGAAGAAGCCGGTAGTCATCGGCGAAACGTCACAACTTACAGATAAGTTAGTCCAGAGTTTGATTCATAATTTGTTATAACTATCTTAAAACGTTCAATCAAGTACAATACCACGTCATGAACAAATCTACTCATAATTGAAATAACCATGGCCAACCTGCCATAATTGTCTATAAATCCTCAAGAATTGCTTCGTAAGATCATGCCTATCATGATAGTATCGAGATTTCCTAATTTTCCTGAATGAGGAGACCAAGTTTATTACGACGAGCGTCGTTACTCCACACTTTCGAGGCTCCCATTCCGTCATCTACAAGACTGGACGACCTCAAGTCTGTATGGTAGACTGTAACAAAACATGCAGCATTTGGTTTCAAGCATGACCGCGATCTATGTATTCTAACATGTCTAATATGCTTCTAAATCGTCGTCCTCATCAAAATCTGCAGTGTCCATCCCGACCTCCTCATAGTCCTTTTCCAACGCAGCGAGATCATCCCTCGCTTCGCTAAATTCGCCTTCCTCCATCCCCTCGCCGACGAACCAGTGAACGAAGGCTCGCTTGGCGTACATCAGATCGAACTTGTGATTGACCCTGGCCCACGCAGCCGCGATGGCCGTGGTGTTACTAAGCATGCACACGCCTCGCTGCACCTTAGCCAGGTCACCATCTGGCACGACAGAGGGCGGTGTTGCGTTGATGCCGACCTTGAACCCCGTTGGACACCAATCGACGAACTGGATGGTGCGCTTGGTCTTGATGTTGGTGATGGCCGCAGTGATGTCCTTCGGGACGATGTCGCCGCGGTAGAGGAGGCAGCAAGCCATGTATTTGCCGGTGCGCGGATCGCAAACGACCATCTGATTGGCCGATTCAAAGCACGAGTTGGTGATCTCGGCAACGGTGAAGCGCTCATGGTGCGCTCTCTCCGGACTTATCACTGGAGCGATTGTGGACAGGGGGAAGTGAATGCGCGGGTAGGGTACCAAGTTCGTTTGGAACTCCGTCAGATCGACGTTGAGAGCGCCTTCGAATCGGAGCGAAGCCGTGATGGACGACACAACCTGGCCTATAAGGCGGTTGAGATTCGTGTATGTCGGTCGCTCCACCTCCAGGTTGCGGTGACATATCTCGTAGATGGCCTCGTTGTCGACGATGAACGCGCAGTCAGAGTGCTCCAGCGTCGAGTGCGTCGTCAGGATCGTGTTGTAAGGCTCGACGACCGCCGTGGAGACCTGCGGCGCGGGGTAGATGGCGAACTCGAGCTTGGTCTTCTTGCCGTAGTCGACGGACAACCGTTCCATAAGCAAGGAAGTAAACCCGGAGCCGGTGCCGCCACCGAAGCTGTGAAAGATGAGGAAGCCCTGAAGTCCTTCGCACATCTCGGCCAGCCGATCAATTCGGTCCATGACTTTGTCGATGAGCTCGCGGCCGTGGGAGTAGAATGCTCGGGCGTAGTTGTTGGCTGCGTCCTCCTTGCCAGTGATCATCTGCTGCGGGTGGAACAGCTGGCGGTACGAGCTAGTGCGGATCTCATCTGCAACAATGTTGACACAAATATAATTGATATTGATATTTTATGAATATCAAATAAAAAGAAATGTCCAGTTGCTCTCTACGACCAATTTAAAGCTGAAGTGTATAAATAGCATCATCCTACAAGTTTGTATGTCCTATTTTGATCGTAATGAACATTTTCCTGGAAATTTGTTCATGATTTACACAACTCTGTTCAGTTTCAACTACGTATTGTTCAAATTCAAAATATTGAAATGTGGTTTCTTTACAGGCATTTGTTATATAAAGATAAATATACAATCATAATGTAGGTACCACACCCTTGCCTCGCAGACGGTGCCTGAACACAGGAGTTATTTCGTAAACTATTGTGTCCATGTGAGTACAATTCATAGCAAAAAAACAATACATTGTAAGGGGAAAGTGATACACTATTCACCGACATCAGCGAAGTACGATCGACTCACAGTCATGACAGCGGCGTAGCGTGGTCCGACTGATAAAGGAAGGAGGGTGGGGGGGGGGGGGGGGGCGTGGGCGGGGGCACGCGGATTATCACATGTACACTTCATGTATTTCTTTTTAAAGAATTTATTCCCATATGTTTGTTATTGTTTTGTCAAATAATTGGGGCCAGTACTACGCCACTGTCGACTCACATGCTCTGTCAGTTACTGTATAGACACGCATTAGCATGTATCATACAAGTATTATAATTATGACGATTGGCATTAACGGTATCCTCTTATTTACCTATGACCGTTGGCTCCAGATCGACGAATATCGCCCTCGGTACATGCTGGCCAGAGCCGGTCTCGTTGAAGAAGGTCCTAAATGTTCTATCTTCATCCTCGCCGTTGTCGACATCAACCGGTCGTTCGTCGACCAGCCGGCCATCGGGCCTGATGCCATGCTCGATGCAGTAGAGCTCCCAGCAAGAGTTGCCCATCTGAACGCCAGCCTGCCCGATGTGAATGGAGATGCATTCTCGCTGCAAGGAAGAAACGCAACACAGCGCTATTTTTTATTTAATGCCGTAGCTACGAGGGTGACGTACACGGGGGCACGTGCCCCCCATAATTTGACCAAAAAACTGTACAAAAACATATGAGGAACATTTTTTCTAGAAAATTAAGAAAAACATAAGGTCTGCCCATCAGTGCGACCTCGCTACCCCCATTATGTATAGGTGTTTGGGGGTGGGGGTGAAGGGGTGTCCTTACCCAGCTAGCCACCTGACGTCGGGCCGATGTCGGAAGTTGGTTGGCGGATGTCGGCATATCGCCTTTGGCTCGAGGTTAAAATGTCCGCCAGCCCAACATCGTCACGACGTCATTTTTGTGATATATTGGCATAACGTCATTTTCCGACAATGGCCCAACATCATCTCATGACATGATGTTGGGCCATTGTCGGAAAATGACGTTATGCCAATATATCACAAAAATGACGTCGTGACGATGTTGGGCTGGCGGACATTTTAACCTCGAGCCAACGGCGATATGCCGACATCCGCCAACCAACTTCTGACATCGGCCCGACGTCAGGTGGCTAGCTGGGTAGGAGTGTCCCCCGCGAAGTGTGTGAAAACGCTAAAAGTCGGGCAAGACAGTCACCTTTGAATGTGAAGAAGTAGGCTTACTGCAGACTGCAGTTGTGTCAGAAGTCGGCTATTTCCTCTTTGATTAACTTGATAAATTCAATTCATCAGGGGTTTTTTCCGAGAGTAATATTTCAGACGTTAAAGGGATAGTTGAGTTTTGGTAGAGAGGGCGCTAGACTACTTTTTTTTTGTGAGGTAATGAAAAACTGAGTGTAAAATTTGAAAGAGCATAATATTTAGATAATAAAATCATCTTTGTTTGATCAAAATCGGTTCAGAGACGGCTGAAATATCCATAAATATAACAATTTGTAATAAACCTGGGGCCCCAGGTTTATTAGAGAATTTTGAACCAGCCGTTAAAAATTCAAAAAAATGCTTCCTCTTTTCAAAAAGTTGCAAAATAGGTATTTAAATAGTTGTTGGTTATTTCTCTATCTAATCACTATTTCAACAAAGCATCACATGCACAATATTTTATTCAAAATGGTTGAAACCGATTAGTGTTTAGAGAGTGCCCTCTTACGTTTTAACGGCTCTTTTTTAATGATAACATGATCTTTACTACGTCATTTGTAATTTTGTGTTCCTTTCTAGTTATAACTATTAGTTTATAATGTAATGATGCAGGTTTTGGTTACTAAAATTCAGTTTCACCAAAACTGTACTCTCCTTACCAGAACTCAACTATCCCTTTAATCATGTACCAATATCATTGTAAGATGCCATTGTTATTACATTCAGTGGGCAGAACAGGAGATAAAACCTGTCATAAATGTTCACCTTTTTCACGAGGTAAACCACGTTCCATTTTTAATGAAACTATCATACATTATTCAGAAAAAAAACTTACGGTGATATTGGTATATGAATGACCGATGTGTTAAAGGGACATAGTAACATTGTCCAAATCCTCAAAATCCAATTGGAATTCTAGCAGCTCACTCAGGTATTTGTTGTATTTGTATTAACAATAACAGCATGGGACAGGTTTCGGTTTTTCAAATTTCCCTATCGTTAAAAAGATATTTACGATTGAAGTGTTCAGATGTTAAATGATCCACTGGACCACGAAAATCGTGTACAAAGTGAGTGCAATGAGTTAGTGAACATCACTTTGCATTTTTGCTCATTACTCGGCCATATAACGTCCATTTAACTTGATATTTTCGCACAGCACCCAGTGGACATATCATATAACAACACTATACATTATATCAACCACTCATCACTTTTTGGACATGTCAACAAAGTTACTAGATCCCTTTAAAGAGAGGTTGAGGTGAATGACCAACGTGTTAACCTATAGGGTTAGATGAAATAACGTATTCACACTGACCTGTTTCTTTCTTGACATGCTTGACATGGTATGTCGTACAATACTGCCAAATCAGGAACTTCACTATACTAGGACGGCGTACGTTTCCAAAATTTCAACTGTGACCATCTCATTATATCCAGCATCATTTAAAATGCTAAATGTAGCAATGCGGAAATAAAATAAATTATGGTTAAATATACATTAATTAATCAGTACAAAGATAAGAAATGTTAAGATAAGAGTTATGTAACACCGATCTTCGTAATTATTAGTACGGTCTACTACAACTACTACTACTACTACTACTACTACTACTACTACTACTACTACTACTACTATTACTACTACTACTACTTCTACTACTACTACTACTACTACTACTACTACTACTACTACTACTACTACTACTACTACTTCTACTACTACTACTACTACTACTACTACTACTATTATTATTATACTACGTCTACTACTACTGCTATTAATACGACTATTACTACTACTACTATTACTGCTGCTGCTGTTTTTGTTATTTTTTTTTACAGCTATTACCTTTCTGTAATTATAGAATTACTACTATATATTCCATTACTTCCAAAATTACATTTTTCATATTATAATTATGTTCCTTATGTATTAATTGAGCGCTCTTGTTCTTTGCACAGACCACTTTTATTTATACATTTTAAAGAGCTTTTTATTCTCTTTTCGTAAAGAACACAAATTGAATGAACGTTTGATTTTTATCTCAAAATAAGATTATGTACAACTAAATAAATTAAATATATGACGACTTACCATCATAATTGGTTATCCAGAACACTCTTTCTATTCCTCTTGAAATGCGCCTCCGAGAATTAATGGCTGACTAGAATGGGTTTATACAGGATCTTACACATATTAGTTCATGTGAATATAGTGCCATTCGATGGAAAACCACAAATGTATGTAGCTCAGTATAATCTATAAATCCGAATATGTAACTGTTTTATTTTTCATCGCAATATCGATTTTGGGGGAACAAATTCTCTCGTAATAACTGAGCATATGTTCCTCAGACCATTGTTATACCCACGGTATCGCTGGCAGAGTTGTAGACAGCTGTGGGATAGTGTGCAGGTGGGAAGTTTGTACGTACAAAATGTGACCTTACACCACAAAACGACCAATAAGTCTGGGAAAATGATTATGCTGATTTTCACGTGACATCAAAAAAGAATTCTACCTTTAAAATGGTATAATTTGTCATATTCAGACAAGGCAAACCCTCTGAAAATGAGCGCCAAAGATTTGGAAAATGGATGAAGCAGTTTTAAAACAAGGGAGAAACAGGCCACTTCAAAGATCGGCGTCCATTCAAGCGCTGTAATCTGATAATTTTCATTCAGTGAAAAAAACATGATTTTTTTACGATCAAAATTTCATAGAAGGTACATTAAGATACCTTCATTCAGGAAATACAAAAATCCTGAATCTCATACTTTTAACCAAATTGGACTATTTCAGCTAATTACAGAGAAACTATATCCGCGACATATAACGGTCGTTTTGTGGCGTGAGGTCACAAATGTACTCCCACTTTTGGTAGTAGACATGGTATCCTTAATACTTTGTGGACGTGGTGCGGTAAATTTAGTAGAGCGCGCGCTCGATCTACAATAAAGTTAATGGATTACTGTAACCCTTTGACGTCTAACATAATTATGTAGGTAACACAGAAAATCAAATACAGCACACATTTTTTTGGGATAAAATCTACTTTATTGAAGGAAGTTGGCAGTAAGCCCCCCTCCGCAAGGACTGAATAGATAAATACACAGCATTTATTTACATTTTACAAGACGTTAAGAATATATTTAAATGTATATAAATATGATACAAATTCAAATTTAAAAACTTCATGAACAAGGATTTCATAAATAAAATTTTCTGGAGAGAAATGTTACTTCAAATTTAAGGTTGGTAAAATATCAAACAGTAACATGGACAGTTTTATGATTATGTCATTTCAAATGTGTATGTTATAATGTTGAAATTTCACTTTGGGTTATATAAAGATAACGTGCACATTAATGTATTAAACAATTTCAAATTTTACTTTGCTAGCTAGTTTTACCCCAAAAATTAATCAACATTTAGATGGAATGTCAATAACTTTTCCATAGACAGCATCCTTTTTCTATATGAAATTATGAATTACATGAGAGACGAATTACAAAAGAGCGAGTTTTTGTTTTAATAATCGTCCAAGTTGTCGTCCTCATCGACAAGGGAATCGCTGCCGATCTCTTCGTAATCCTGCTCGAGAGCGGCAAGATCCTCACGAGCCTCAGCAAACTCCCCTTCCTCCATGCCCTCTCCGACGTACCAGTGGACGAAAGCACGCTTGGAGTACATCAGATCGAACTTGTGGTCGAGACGGGCCCAGGCCTCGGCGATAGCCGTACTATTGCTCAACATGCAGACAGCCCGCTGCGCCGGCGCGAGATCTCCGTTTGGAACCACCTTTGGAGCCTCGAAGTTGATGCCGACCTTGAAGCCAGTTGGGCACCAGTCGACAAATTGGATGGTGCGCTTAGTCTTGATTTTTGCGATGGCGACATTGACGTCCTTGGGGACGACGTCGCCGCGGTAGAGGAGGCAGCAGGCGATGTATTTTCCTTTACCCGGATCGCATCCCACCATCTGGCTTCCGGGTTCGAAGCACGAGTTGGAGATCTCCGCTACGGAGAACTTCTCGTGGTGCGCCTTCTCCATGGAGACAACCGGAGCGAGGCAGGACAGCGGGAAGTGGATGCGAGGGAACGGCACCAGGTTGGTCTGGTACTCGTTCAGGTCGACGTTGAGGGAGCCATCGAACCTCAAGGAAGCCGTGATGGCCGACACGCTCTGCGCCACGAGGCGATTAAGGTTCCGATACGTCGGGCGCTCGACATCCAACTTCTTCTTGTAGATGTCGTAGATGGCTTCATTGTCGAACATGAAGGTGACGTCGGAATGCTCCAGCGTCGAGTGCGCGGATAGGACAGTGTTGTACGGCTCGACGACGGCGGTGGACACCAGCGGCGATGGGATGATAGAAAACTCGAACTTGGCAAGCTTGCCAAACTCGACGGAGAGTCGTTCCTCTAGCAGGGAGGCGAATCCAGAGCCGGTGCCACCACCAAAGCTCCTAAAAATCTGGAAGCCCTGGAGTCCGCTGCACCTCTCGGCTAGCCTCCTGATGCGGTCCATGGTGACATCGACCTTCTCCCGTCCAGTCGTATAGTAGCCTCGGGCGTAGTTGTTGGCAGCGTCCTCGCGTCCAGAAGAGCTGCTCTGGGTGGTATAGTTTGCTGTACTTACCCAACCGGACCTCATCTTTAACAAAATAATAAAAGAAATAAAGCCGCATATTAAATAGATGAGTCAAAGTACAGGCGAGGTGATACATCTGTTTGGGAGAAGTGAATAATATAGAAACAAACTAAGACAGATAAGAATGAAAATATCAAAGGACGATCCCCCAATTAACAATTACGTAAGAAGGGGATATTCTGGATATTGCAATCTTGCTATCGGTATTGATGAGTGCGGAGATCGTACCACATTATGTCATTATGCTCCAGTTGTCTTTAGCGACATGAAGAATAAAACATTCATTCACACTATTGGTTGAACCTACCAACTACAGAGGGCTCGAGATCGACGAAGACGGCCCGGGGAACGTGCTTGCCAGCTCCGGTCTCGCTGAAGAAGGTGTTGAAGGAGTCATCGCACTTTCCGACGCTCTTGTCGGAGGGCATCTGGCCGTCGGGCTGGATGCCGTGCTCGATACAGAACAGTTCCCAGCAAGCGTTGCCCATCTGGACGCCGGCTTGGCCGATGTGGAGTGAGATTACTTCGCGCTACGATAAACATATAAACATAAACAAGACAATATAATCAGTAGCATAGTATATGTTTAGAAACTTAAGTTTCACTGACGTTTGCTCAGATGATAATCGCTCCGCAACAAACTTTTAAACCCTAATCAAACCCCCTACACGCACCCCAACCCCCACTATAACCATGATTCCAATCCATAGCCTAAGCCTAACTTCAAGATTTCCTAGCTCTGCAAAGTACGACCAAACAAGTTGAATACCAATATGAAGTCGTACGAGGTAGGAGGGAGGAGGGGTGGGTTGGGCTGGTGGTGGGCTGGGGTGGGGGCTGGGTGGCTAAACTACACCCTCAAGAGTTTTGGAACGTTTTGGAAACGGTTATCAAATTTAGGTAAATCCATGTCATTTGGGGGCAAATTATAGCCGTTCGGGGGCACCTACATGGGAAATGTTTGTCTTTCTCTTATACAGGTGATAAGCGGGAAGGATGAAATTATGTCGCGTTCTAAGTATGCATGTGTAATGGACAAATCGATAGAAAAATATATTGTGCTAAAATGTATATACCTTATTTTAAATATAGCATAACATGATCCTGTATGTAGGCTGTACCTGATGTATAACAAACGTTACCCAAACAAATTAGTATAATGCAATATTTGATTTGCATAATCTTTAATGCAAATATATGACTTCTCAGGACACTGAGATGTCATATCAAGATCACACCCACGGTATTTAATTTATCAATAGATACGCATCTACTCGGTATGACAGGGACAACAATGATACATAGTGTATATTATAATACTATGTTTAATTATGCCCTATAGTAGTACGAAAGGTTTGGCCAACAATCATGGCATTTCATTTTTTGTATAAAAGCGTTTGGTGTAAATTTCACTAAGACATATTTTAAGCCAAAGCGGATCCGTTTTTCCATAATATTTAAGCAAATTACGACGCGCCAATTTTACTACAATGATTTTGCACATGGCAAAAACAAAGTATATTGCAAGATTCTTTTAAATGAAACATTTGTCAACATGACGGTCATTTCCAGAAGTCTGAAGTATATGAGTGATTTCCATGACTGAGAAAAAGAAAAAAACAATGGTATAGTAGATAAGAGTACTGTTGTTCTTTCGTTCGATCATACATTAACATAATAGGATAATTTTGTATTCTGTATCTGTTGATAGACATTATAATAATTATAGAGTCAAACTAAAAGCATGAAGTTTTGTCATGAATTCAAATTCAAAATGTGAAACATTTGATCACATGCATTAATTATTTGTTATCAAACAAATTCATATTCAAATTGAAATTCAAAATGTAAACAATGCCAACAAATTAAATTAAGAACGATCACACACATTAATTCGTTGTATTATTCAAATAAATTCGAATTCGAATTTAATTAAAAAATATAATACAAAAACAATAACTAATATGAATGAAAAAGAGCAAAGAAAATAGAGTTTCTCCGGGATTCGAACCCGAGACCGCCGCCCTCCGGGTTGCTAGACCGGTGCTCTTTTTCATTTATATTATATATTACTGGTCAATTTTTCCTATATATGTTTGAAATAACATACAATATCTATTTTGATGTAGGCCTTCTAACAAGTCACCGATGAGAGCAGTATACAGGTACTTGAAGCTGAATGATATGACTGGCAGACTCTTTTTCATTTATATTATATATATCTCATCAATTTCCCCAATATGTTTGAAATAAAATACAATATCTGTATAGTTATACTTACCATTTTGATGATGAAGACCTTCTACCAAGTCAACGATGAGAGCTGTAGAGGAACTTGAAGCTGAAGTGATATGACTGGCAGAGTGTGTCATCTCTCGGATCAGAGACATCATTCGGTCTCTATCTTAGTCTCATCTCCCATCTTTAGTTGTATTAATCCGTTCTAGACTATTTAATGTTAGCGTTATATTTTCCATAGATCTCAGCCCGAGTATTATGGGACCCAGTTCCGTACGGGTTAATACATACATTAGCAGTGGCGTAGAATGGACTTGTGATTTGGGGGCACGTTAAATATCAAAGTTTTTGAGGTGGTGGGTGGGGTGGGGGGGGGGGGGGGGGGGGGGGGGGGGGGACAGGCACACGCTTGTATGTCTCAATTGTTTACAACATTTTACCTTTTTTTAAACCGTATTTATCAAACTATTCGGATGTCCGTGACCGCCCAACACCCCCCCCCCCCCCCTCCCTTTCAACCTCAACAAACCCGCAGCAACGCGTGGTCCCATTATAGGGGAGGAGACGTTTTTTCAAACATAATTATGAACTTGTGTTGTGTTAAATAATCATGTCTGACCAACATTGTAGCTGGGTACGTGGGTACGTAGAGGGTTTCACAGGGTGTAAATTTGTTCCCTTGCAAATTCCTCGCTACCCCAACCCTAAAGTCGTATTACTTACAATGGAATGGCGTGGCTACGGACATGACGGAGGGGGGGTGGGGGGGGGGGCGAGCACGTTCCCCTATATAATTTGACAAAAACAATTACAAAAACATAAAGGGGAAACGTGTGCCCCCTCCCCCCCCCCCCCCCCCCCCCGAAAAAATAAACCAGTCCGACAACGCTAGGCCACTGATCACTGTCTCACATCTGTTAGATGATTAACGCATCTATTTGAGTTGTTACGGAGCAGTTCCCTGCCAGCTCGTGTGAAGGATTAGCGTCATTATTGTGACGTGTTTAAGGTTTGCCCATCCACGCGGATTCGTCACCAACATTGTCGTGGTATTCTGGTTTGGGGCCTTTGTCTTTCGATACGATGGTCGTGGGTTCGATTCACAAACGCGGCACTTGCATGACTTCTGTCTATCGGCAAGGCACCTTATCTACATTTGCTGCTCTCAACCTAGGTGTAGTAAATGGCTACTTGGCAGGAAGTTATTCCTTGAACTGTTGAAATGCTTGAAGGCAGTTATTAACATTGTGTAAATCCTCAAAATACAATTGGAATTATAGCGGTTCCTATACCTTGTTTTACTCGTATTAACATAAAAAGAATGGGACCGGTTTCGGTTTTTCGAATTTCCCGTTCGTTAAAAAGATATTTGCGATTGAAGTTTTCAGATGTTTAAAACTATCCACTGGATCGTCGTAACCGTGTACAAAGTCAGTACAATGAGTGAGCGAACATCACTTTGCATTTCTGCTCTTTACTCGGCTATATAACGTCCATTTAACTTGAAATGTTCACACAGTACCCAGTGGACATATAAGATAACAATATAAATTGTTTCAACCATTTATCACTTTTTGCACATGTCAACAAAGTTACTAGATCCCTTTAATGACCGCCTTATCATGGCAGCTCGGCTTAAGCCAACTATAAAGCTAAGGTAATACTGATCCGAGCGCTTTAAAACTTAGGTGACAAGGCGCTATATAAAAATGTACTACTTATATTGTTATTATAGGGAACTAGTAACTTTGTTGGCATGGTTGGCATGCGCATAAAGTGATGAATGGTTGGTATAATGACGTAGTTTGGTGATCTGATATGTCCTCTGAATATTGTATGACAATTTCACGTTAAATGGATGTTATAATGGCCAAGTAAGGGACATTTTTGAAGGGGGCGGTACTTCCCTCCCCGTTGAAAGGTAAAGGTCTCTCGGGGGGGGGGGGGGGGGGGGGCACGTGACCGCCCTAATGATTTTTCAAAAACAACATTTGATAAAAAATAATGTACAGTATGTACCCCGCAATCAGTCCGACCACACTGCGCCACTGCAAGCAAATGTCGTTACTATACAAACTTGTAGCAAGAAACTAGACGGTGATAACGATCGAGGAATTATTGGGACACATCTGTATTTCTTTTGACAGATTTCCCCTTGTGTTTAGTATTTAATTGTTTTTGTCAATTATTTATTCTCCCCCATAACTACGTCACTGGCAACCCTACATACCAATCCCGATCGATGACACATGCAAGACCAGTTCACGCACACCATACACGCCATTTACACCAGGCGCGGCACATCACACACCAGAGGGGGGGGGGGGGGGGGGGGGGGGGGCACACCTCATACCCGAACATCATTTGAAGTTTGAAGTTTTATTAACAACAACAAAAAATACATCATCATCATCAAATACATGTAAGACAAAATTATCACAAATAATTACTGTACATACTTAACAAAACAATTAAAGTAAAAATAAAAATGTCAGACGTGTATCTACCTAAAATGCGTTAGATCAAAAATCAAGTTGTCGCTAAAGGAGAACCGAAAGTTAGCACAAGTGCTAGTCGAGATCGGTCCTCTCTATTGTATAGTATAAACTAAACTATAATACAAATGACAGTATAAAATAACTTCACTGTAAAATAACTTTCATATAAAAGAATCATTATAATTAATGAGGTATACATTGTATACATTCTACCAAAGGCATTTCTAACCAAGCATATACAATTATTTATTTATTTACCAAATACATTGTGAGGGCCTTACGAAATAAATATCTGTTTTTTTTTCTTTAATCTCCTGAGGCAAACTGTTCCAAAGTTTTGACCCAACAAAAGAAATGGAGAATGTCCCTTGAGTTGTCCTACATATCGGCAAGCGTAACAGAAAGTTTTCTTTCCCTCTGGTTCTATAAGTATGATGTAGCACTTCACAATATTCTAGTAAGGAGTGTGGTGAATTTCCTACGAACAAATCATACACAAATGTTGAAACTGCAAGTTCATGCAAGCTAAACACGTCCAATATCCTCAAGTTTTGAAACAGTGGTTTTGAGGATGTTCTAAATAATGAGAATGTAATCGCTCGCACAGCCATCTTTTGGGATAAATGAATACAATTCAAGTGAGATTTATAGCTACTCCCCCACACCTCTATTCCATACAGTATGTGGGGTTGTATAAAACATTTATATAAGAGCACAAGAATATACTGAGGCACAAAATATCTCAGCTTAAAGAGCAAGCCCACTTTTCTCCGTACACTCTTGTTTACACATTCAATATGGTGTTTCCAAGTCAAGGTGCTATCAATTTGAACTCCTACAAAAGATGCCACACTCACTTCACTTATATCTGTATCGGACAGTCTAAGGACACTATTTATATTAACGATCTGCCTTTTACTTTTAATAAACATATAATTAGTTTTCTTTAAGTTAATAGTGAGCTTATTAGCGTTACACCATTCTTGAACTTCGTTTAACTGCTCATTAACTTCATTTATATCAATTTCCGTTCGACTAGCATCATAAGTATGGAAAATATTTGAATCGTCAGCAAACAATCTAAAATTAAAATAGTTAGTAGAACGTGGTAAATCATTAATATATATCAAAAACAATGTAGGACCAAGAACTGACCCCTGTGGTACACCGCACGTTATATTCTTCCTGGCAGATGTTGCCTCCTTATAGCATAACGCCTGAGAGCGATTCAAAAGATAATTAACAAACCATTGTAACGCAACACCACGAATACCATAATGTGCCATCTTTTCTAAAAGAATATCATGATTTATAGTATCGAATGCCTTTTGAAAATCTATAAATATACCAAGAGTAACTTTACCTTCATCCATTGATCTCATAAGTGTATTAATAAGATTAATCAAAGATAATTTAGTACTATATTTCTTACGGAATCCATACTGATGCTTATACAAAATATCACTAGTCTCCAAAAAATCTATTAAACGAACATTTACAATTCTCTCAAATATTTTTCCAACAACAGGCAAAACTGATATAGGCCTATAATTTCCTGGTTCCGCTTTTGCCCCTTTTTTATAAATAGGTGTCACCTTAGCTACCTTAAGACAATCAGGAAAAGTACCCGTTTCTAGTGACAAATTAAAAATGTAAGTCAATGGTACAACAATAAAGTTAGCTGCATCCTTTATCAGTCTTACTGGTAGATTATCATATCCATGAGTTTTCTTACTGTCTAGACCACACAAATAATCCAAAACTTCCCTTTCTGTAACGGGTTTCCAAAACAACGATTTGTCATTTCTTCTCCCTAAGTACTCCTTATAACTAAAACATACATTTGGAATTTTCCTTGCTAAGTTTGACCCAATAGTGACAAAATAATTATTTAGCTCCTCGGCTATGTCTCTCTTAGAGGACACAACTCTAGCAGCTCCACCAATACGATCCGACGGTAAAACTAACTCATCTATTTCAGTATTTTTAGACTTTCCTCTTCCACTAATCAACTCGTTTATTGTTTTCCATGTTTTACCTGTATCATGCTTATTTTCATCAAATAACTTACTGTAATACATTCGTTTAGCATTCCTCAGTACCGTTGTTAATGTATTTCTATATTTCTTATACTCTTGTGCATATTCTACATTAAAATTTGATGCTTTATATTTCTTATATAAACTGTGTTTCTTCTTAATAGACTTAAAAACTGCTTTAGTTATCCATGGCTTTTTTGGAGTATGTCTCGTCTGTACACTAGTATGCACACTATTTGGAGCATGTTTATCACACACCTTTACAAACAAATCATAAAATACAGAATAAGCCATATTAACATCGTTGCATCTACATACACAATCCCAATTAATGCTTGCGAGATCATCACAAAACAAATGAACATTAAACTGCTTGTACGTGCGAGCAATTTTCCTCAAAGAAACATCCTTATTCACAATAGGGTGATGTTGAAATACCGCAAATATAGGAAAATGATCAGACACATCAGTTTCTATAACACCTGAATGAATTACACAATTACTTACATTAGTATAAACATGATCAATAAGAGATGAAGACTGATCTGTCACTCTCGTCGGCATTGTAATAATCTGCTGTATTCCAGTACTCTCTATTGTGCTCAAATAATCATCTGTCCTTATATTAACATTTCTACGAGACAAATCTATATTAAAATCACCTATTAAGACTATATTTGACCTTCCAACATTTATCCTCTCCAAGATGCCTAATAAACTATTTTGAAATTGACAAATGTCAGTGTTTGGTTTACGGTAAATTACACCCATGACAATGGTATTATCATTTCCAATTATCTCCAACCAGAGGCTTTCAGCATGCAAGACAGTATAATCTAATCTTATATATTTTAACATGATATTGAGGTATGCACCAACTCCACCACCCCTTAAATCAGCCTCCCGGCAGTTAACCTCGAGTACATAATCTTTTAAATTAACAGTATCAACATTAGGAACACTCCATACTTCAGATAGGGCAATCACATCAAATTTAGAACTCAAACTATGTTCATACAGGAAACTCAATTCTCCAATATTCTTATTAAGGGATCTAATGTTCACATGAGTAATACTAAGAGAGGTAGAACAAGTGAGCTGCATGGTATCATCAAAATCGGTTGGGGTTAAACTATGTGCTTGTACATCAATATTATTCTCATCATAATCGATATTAATCATCATCGAATATTATTTAAAGATCTGTACAAGTTGTGGAAAAGAGAGTTAGGCAAGGAAATGCAGTTTGAACTTCTCGTAGTCGATGTCGTCAATGCCAACATCGAACAAGCCATCTGGAGAAGTGATGGTCTT